>MVGT01003961.1:101172-214885 GCA_002174775.1 Macleaya cordata
ATTATGTACACCATTGGGAGGTAAGACTATACCTTTTAGAGTTTGTCAATCGTGCATAGTAAATGTTGATAACCAAAAGATGAAGGCAGATTTGGTAGTATTATATCTAAAAGATTTTGATGTCATTCTTGGTATGGATTGGTTAGTTGCGTATCACGCTCATGTGGATTGTTTTGCGAAAACAGTCGCATTTCAAATACCAAGAAAACTGACCTTCATTTTTACTGGTTTTAAGAAACCGGTAACTCAATCAAGGAAGATAAAGAGAGCAAGTAGTAAAGATGAAATTGGGTTGCTAGTTAGTATTAAAGAAGATGAACAACCAACATTTTCTCTTGATACAATTTCAATAGTTAAAGAGTTTGAAGGTGTATTTCCAGAAGTATTACCAGGGTTACCTCCAAAAAGAGAGATAGACTTTTCTATCGATCTTTTGCCAGGTACTTCTCCTATCTCAATTAGATTTTATCGAATGGCTCCATTAGAAACAAAGGAGTTGAAGTTTCAAATAGATGAATTGAAAGAATTGGGATTCTTTCGACAAAGTTTTTCACCGTAGGGAGCTCCAGTTTTATTTGTTAAGAAGAAGGATGGATCATTCACGTTGTGTATTGATTAACGACAGTTAAATAAGGTGACTATCAAGAACAAATACCCTCTTCCAAGGATTGATGATTTATTTGATCAATTAAGATGAGCTAATTATTTTTCAAAGATAGACCTTAGATATGGATATCATTAGTTGAGGATAAGAGATGAAGACATTGAAAAGACAGCTTTTCGAACAAGTTTGGGACATTTTGAATATCTAGTGATGCCATTTGGTTTGACAAATGCTCCAGCTGAATTTATGGATTTGATGCATAGAATATTCTGGAAGTATCTAGATCAATTTGTCATAGTGTTCATTGATGATATTTTGATTTACTCTAAGACTCAAGTTGATCATGAAGAACATTTGAGAATTGTTCTCCAAACTTTACGTGGTCATAAACTTTATAGTAAATTCAGCAAATGCAAATTTTAGTTGGGTGAAGTAAAATTCCTTGGGCATGTTGTGTCAAGGAATGGAATTTCTGTGGATCCTTCAAAAGTGGAGACTGTCCTAAATTGGCAACGCCCTATATCAGTGATTGAAATACGGAGTTTCACCTGGATAATATTACCGGCTTTCCCTAGAATAATATTAGATAGAAAATCACAACATATGCATGGTTGTTAGTTTTTGTAGGAAAAAGTATGTTCTACTACTAAAACTTATATTATTATATTATATATCTTTTGGTAATCTGAAAATAGATTTGTAATGCCTACACGAGCAAATCATTGAAGTTTTCCTAAAAACAATGATTTGTTCCGTATTTTCATAATGTTTTCCTGTCTCATGACAGGAATGGGACTCTCATGATATAGGAAAACTATTGAAATCTAAGTTATTCTATTTCTCTTTTTGGAAAACCATGTTTGGATAGGTACGTGTATGATTCTAGAAATGGTGAGGTTACATGCTGCCTAGATTAGGCGAAGACTTGAGGAGCGTAACAACTCCTGGATTATTTTAGTGATCATTAAAATTTCTGCACGAGTCAAACGGCTGACTACCACGACAACGGCTACATCGGCAAATTATGGTCAAGGGTCCACCTGAACCTAAATCATGAGCCAGCGTGCTTCTCACAAAAACCATAAATCAGTCGCTCGGTCGGAAATCAAGAATTAACGATGGGGTTCCACATCGGTTAAGTTGGAACACGATTTTCTCACCGACTAGGAGCTGAAATATCTAGTCGTAGCCTATTCACTCTAAGATGATTACACTATGCAATATTATGATGTGAGATATTGTTAGTTTATATTTACTTGTATGGGTAAGTGAATGGTTATCGGTTTATGTTGTAGAACAAGTACCAACTACTTTTACATTACTGTATTATGATTTCTCGATTTTCTTTTAAAACCTGCATTGTCTTAAATTCATGTTAGTGACTATTTGTTAGTATTATAAGTTTCTTACTGAGCTTTTTGATCAGATCCAGGAGATATTACTGCAGAGGGAAACGAGGATACAGGAGAAGATTGGTCGGACTATATCTATACCCTTTGAGGAGGTTGATATAGGGAGTACGTCAACAATAGCTTTCTTACACTTGAGGTGTTGTATTTAGCCTTTTTGATGTGCATGTTATCTTACTTATTTTGTATATATTTTCTTAAGATATGTATATAAGACAAACACATTTATGTATATTATATCACTTAACTCAGGTTATCTATGTATATTATTATGTGAGGCATCATTTTAGAATTGTGGTTTGAATCCAGCCTAGTAGATGACTAGGTATTATTATTTTGATGAAGTAAGGTAGACTAGTCTTGATGAGATGATATGACTATCGTGGATGATTGGAATGATTTAGAAATATTATTTGTGGATAAATCATCTCTTCTATAGGTTTATGACAGGTTGAGAACCCTGAAAATACAGGGAAATCTCTGGCGAATTTTCCGTTAGGCCTATCCATATTTTAAAGTGATTAAGTTTTTCCGAACTAGATTAGTTTAACTCTGATTAGGTTTGTAAACCTTGTTTAGGTTTGTTTAGTACTAATTAGTCACCTTGTATAGTTAACCTAACGCCTCGAGATGCGACTCAATTTTTTTTTTGAGATCGTGAGTTTCAAATTGGAGCGTTACAAAAACATACTCACTCAAGAGATCTAAGCAATCTCTTTAAACCGCACCTCTTAAAATCTTTTGCCCTCTACTTGATCTGGAGGGGGAAATATTGGGTGAGTAAAAACTCAGTAGGTGCAAGCTATCCAAAAATACTAGATTCGAAACATGCCAAAATCACCATATTAATGCATCAAAAGATATTTTTTTAAATCTTTCAATAATTAACCATTATTTTAGGTCCATTACATCGGTTTCCACCGTCTCCTCAAGTCGAAAAACAACGGTACCTGCAGGTGTTATGGGGGTCTCCCAATACCGATACCATCTAGATTTATTTTTAATCTAGATAACAAGTTATTAATAAACTTCCATTAATTCATTTTCATGAATAAAACATCAACCTTTGCATTAAGCAAATAAGTGTAACTATGCAAGATAAATACATTTCATATGCATTTTCATAACAAAAACATAAAATAAGATTTTGTTTATAGTAGGGATCCTACCTACCTGATTTATAATTTCCAGATGTGATGATGTAAATCCTTGAATTTCTAATAATCTTGATGATGGTATCATGTAGATAATCTAGTGATTGATCTAGAGAATATGTTATGAAGATGGGAAGAAAAGAAGTATGGTGGGAAGAGAAATGAGAGGTGTTAAAGAGGTGTAAGATAATGAGAGAAGGAGAGAAAAGGGGTGTTTGAGGGAAGAAGGGGGGGCCTTTATATAGTTTTTTTTCGGGGACTGTAGAGATTGGAATTACTATGCAAATAGTGACAACTGTACAAATTGCGGCTACTGTAGCGGCAGATGTACTGTAGCGCCGTCTTTACTGTAGCCATGCGTAAGTTTTTGCGGCTTTTACTGTAGCCATACGTACCTTTTTTCGGCTTTTACTGTAGTACAATGTGGTACTAAGTATACATATCATATTGTTACGTATACGATACTATTCACGTATATACAGTACTGTTCATATATATGATACTATTCACGCATATACGGTACTATTCATGCGTACGTATATTTCAATAATTGTTATGTAGTATCATACAACCATCCTTTCACGTAAGCACTGTACGCAATTACTATTCATTAATATATTTTATTTAATACCATGTAACCTACCATGAATGTATGGTTTGTGTGAGAAGATTTTATTTTTCTAGTTAATTGAACATACCCAATTAAACATACTAAAAACTTGGGTACCAACTTGATTATTCGGGTCAAATGTGGGACGTTCATTATAAAAATTTCAAGTGTGTTACACAGTAGGTCTTTGCATAGTATTCAACCCGAAATTTCAGGTTCTTTGGGATTTATTTCTGATCTATTTACAAGGAAATTTGGATTGTAAATGAGTAAATGAGTTGAACTGTCTGCTTTTAGGCAAAGCTTGCTCAATGGTACCTTGGACTTTGAGCAAGTTGGTTCTTTGTGTAGATTTCGTGTGGTTACTTAGATCTAAGGTTATAATATGACGTAGTATAGCAAAAAGGTTACTTCAGTAGTTCTCTTTTTTGTAGGTTCCTCTCATTTATGTCAGTCATCAATTTTTATATATTACTAGCAATATTGTCGTGCCTACGACACGGCTCAATAGCTTATAATTAGAGTTGTTCATTCTTTCCACATGTGTTTCGTGCGCGTGGGTTGAATGTCCAAACGCGCTACGCGCGTTACTACCATGGGCGCTTCGCGCGCATCACCACCACTACCGGATCCACTCCACGAGACTCCACCGTTAAGTGTAAATCAGGTGTAAATAAATAACTACGGCTACGGGATGCATCCGATATTTCCTAAAAGAGCATAAGTTTATTTTGATCATTTACTATGGCTTAAAGGGTATTAAGAGTATAAGAGAAAGAATAAGGGCAAACTTGTCCTTTACCTAAGAAAAATCAGGTTATTTTGGTCATTTTAGATTTTAAAGTTGTTAAAGAGTATAAGGATATCGTTGGAATATAAAAAAAATAAGGCTATTTTGGTTATTTATATAATAAATAAGGGTATTGATGGAATATCGAAAAAGAAATAAGGTTATTTTGGTCATTTAATATTAAGAGGTCATTTTAACCCATGCCCCAGAGAGCCGGTTTTGTTGACCCTCGCCCTAGGATGTGGATTACGTTGACCTACCTACTTATGTTTGTCCCAATCAGCCAACGGACCCTTCTCCTTTATTATATACTAGCAATATCGACGTGCCTATAGCACGGCTCAATTGCTCGTTAAAAAAGGGTATTCCAGTCATTTAGCTCGTGAAAATTAATTGTCCATTCTCCCCACAAGCGTTTCGCGCGCGTTACCCCAATATGCGCTTCATGCGCACCCACAAACGTGTCATTAGATCAACTCCACGCGACTCCACTGTCAAGTACAAATCAGGTGCAAATAAATAACTATGGCCACGGGACACATTCGATATTTCGTAAAAGAATATAAGGTTATTTTAGTCATTTATATGATAAATAAAGTTGTTAAAGAGTATAAAGTTATTAAAAAAGAAAATAAGGTTATTTTAGTAATTTGTAAAAGTGAATGGGTTGAATAAGTCGTAGTCGTCGGATCGATTCAGAGATTAGAGATATTTTAGGGTGTGGGGGGTTATGTTGACCCACCCTTTAGTTTTTAGTTTTTAAGGTGTGGGTAGGGGTGTCAACGGGACCGTTCAGGATCGGATCCCAAAGGTTCCAGATCCGGTCCCGTTAATATGAAGGCAGTACCGGATCCTCATTTGGTGGTTCCTGATCTGGTACCGCTAAGATCCGCGGGTACCCGCAGGTACCTGATACCCGTTTTTAATTATTTTTTTTGCTTTTTTTCATATAAAAAGTATTTGTATTTTGTATTTTCGTATTCTATTCAATCATAAAATTAGGTTTATCACAAAATTTGTTATATAATAGTCATTGATTTCTTTTATTCTCTTTTTTAATTTAAAAAAAGTTAAAAATTTGTTATATAATAGTAAATTAAACTATAAAATTATAATATTTATACGGAACCGGGTGCCCGCAGGTACCCGTTGGGTGGATCCGAAATTTTTCGGATCCAAAACGGGTAGATCCGAAATTAATCGGATCCACAAAATAAGGTCCTGAAACTACAATAAACGATTTCGGTACCGGTTCGGTTCCGGGTATTTTGGTACCCATTGACACCCCTAGGGGTAACGTTGACCCACCCCAGTTTGTCGTAGTCAGCCAACTTATGTACCCTTCTCTTTTGTTATATACTAGCAATATCGTCGTGCTTACGGCACGACTCAATAGCTCGTGGAAATTAATTGTCCATTCTCTCCACACGCGCTTCGCGCGCGTAGGTTGAATGTCCAAACACGCTATGTGTGTTGCCACCATGCGCGCTTCGCGCGCACCCATATACGCGCCCTTGGATCCATTCTACGCGACTCCACTGTCAAATGTAAATCAGGTGTAAATAAAAATAACTATGGCTATGGGACACATCCGGTATTTCGTAAAAGAACATAAGGTTATTTTGGTCATTTGTAAAAATGAATGGGTCGAATAAGTCGCAGCCGTCGGATCGATTCGGAGATAAAAGGATTTTTTAGGGTGTGGGGGGTTATGTTGACCCACCCTTAAATTTGGTTTTTTAGGGTGGGGTTCTGTTCACCCACACTCAATTTTTTTTAGGGTGTTGGGGTTACGTTGACCCACCCCTGTTTGTTCTAGTCAGCCAAACTTATGTACCCTTATATATCTATATAATAAAAGAGGACGGGTATAAGTTGGCTGACCAGGACATATAGTGGGTGGGTGAACTTAACCCCCATACCCTAAAAACAAAAAATTAAAGGGTGGGTCAACATAACCCCTTAATATTAAATGACCAAAATAACTTTATATCTTTTTCGATATTCCACCAATACCCTTATTTATTATATAAATGATCAAAATAACCTTATTTTTTAATATTTCAACAATACCCTTACCCTTTAATACCTTTGTACCCTTTAACATTTTATTATATAAATGACCAAAATAACCTTATGTTCTTTTACGAAATACCGGATATGTCCCGTGGCCATAGTTATTTATTTACACCTGATTTACATTTGACGATGGAGTCGCATAAAGTGGATCCGATGGTTGTGTTGGTGGTGTAGTGGTGGTGGTCGGGATGCGCGTGAAGCGCGCATTGTAGCAACGCACATACTGCGTTTGGACATTCTCCACGCGCGCTTCGCGCGCCTGGAAAGAATGAACAATTAATTTCTACAAGCTAAATGACTGAAATATTTTTTTTTTACGAGCAATTGAATTTATACATATATATTGTTGGAGACTTGGGTTTTGAGTCTTATCCAGTACACACTTTTTCCTTTGTACAAATCACCTTGCGTTCTCTACTAACCTAATACACAAAACATCCACCTTCTTCAATGATAAGATAATTAGAGAGTATTATTAATTATTCAGCATCTTCCATTCATTTGCAGTCAATCTTCTATTAACAAATAATAATAATAATAATAACACCAATAACAATAATGCATTTTTTACCATGGCTTCAGACCCAGCAATTAAGATGGGTGGGCAAGCAGCAGCAGCAGAAGCAGAAGCATAGAAAAAGGATTACTTCCAAAGCAGTAGCAGTTCTGTGAGAGAATACAACTCCTTTCCAGATCATATAAACATATGTACATATAATACATACACAGAGGAAGAGAAGACACAACACCATCTTGATTAACAATCATCTTTTTCTTAGGTACTTTGTGGGATCTCACAAGATGCGGGGCCGGGTCTTGGCTTCTTCATCTGCTTCCTCAACTTGCAACCAAGCCAACACTGGCCTGACTGACTTGGCTAGTTAGCCTTGGCCGTGGCCATGGATACAACACTTAATGCTCTAAGATCAACATGTTGTTTCCCATCCTCGCTCCAATGGGGGTGGCGCTGCTGCTGCACAACAATGGTTGCATGTGCCACCTCCGCTGCTCGTGCAGGAGACTGGTCCTTCAGTCCGACGTGAGAAACAGATATAGAGGCCTTCAGCAAATGTGCTTTTTCAGCCAGAGTGCCTCCTTGGTGGTGGTCATCTTCTTGGTTGTGGTCTTTTGAGATAATTTCCCATTCTTCTTTTAGTGAAGTTACTACCTCCTGGGGCAAGCCTCCTTCTTTGTCTTCTTGGTGGTGATGCTGCTGCTTCTTTTCAATTTCAAAGGCGGTCGGCAGGATCACGTAATCATTTAGAGGGTTGTAGAAGGGGTCTAGATCACCTGCCCTGAGCCAGTGTTTCAGAATGCGGAATACATGCCGGTCACATATTATCCCTCTGTGATCACCAGGAACTCCGACCCTCGCCTCTGCATTAAGCCCATCTGCCTGTGTAGACAATTAAAAATATATAACAACAATCAAGAACCCTCCCTACCATTGAGAAAAATAACCACGTCATATTATCTCAGCTTTCAAGTTGTTGATACATACATCTACAAATTTGAAGTCTAGCTAATAAGAGCAAACACAAATTGAGCTACTAGCAGCAGCTATAGATGGGTGCCAAATTAAAAAAATCTGCAACTTTTTACTAACCTTATTTACGATTTCCAATGACTTAAATAACTCCCAACTATTAAGTCGGCTTCCCCAAGATCATTTGTGTTCATCAAAGCATAAAGGTTTATTAAGATATAGCATACCTTGGCTGATTCCACTGGAACTGTTCCATCACCATCCACGCATACGTAATTACCCTGAGTGTTGCAAAATACATTAAGGAGACGTAGTCGTGAAAAACATCTAAGTCTATGAACTTTAAATCTAAAAAAGATCTAATATACATAATTAAATTAGTATCTTTGTATGAAGAGTAAATTAATCTGGTCATATTGGATTGCATCAGGAATGTGAGAACATTGCGCTCTCTTTGCTGGGCAACGTAGCAAAAGAAGAATGGTGATATAGCACCAAAATACAGACTTCCGTGGTTCACCTACAAGTATTGCTTGCAGAGAGCATATCAAGTTCTAACGACATTAAAATCGTAATGAGTTTTTCAAACGGCTAAAGATTAACCACCTTTAATGACAGAAGCCGATGTAGATCTGTAACAGGTGTTTGCTCACTCCCATAGCTGCAGAGCAATAAAATGAGTGTTAGAGATGCCTGATATTCGACCTATTACGATGTCACTATTATCCCATCAAACCTCCACTGCTTGTAAATTTTCGACAAACATGAATTTCCATCCCAGAAAGGTGCTCCAAACTTGAATCGTACAACTATAGTTTGTTCCGGAATATCTTCAAATACTAGTATGCCTAGTTCCACTATATCTTGAAAGTTGAAACACACACATATATGTATGCAAGGTTACTATTGCAAGGAAAAATCACGGGATAAGTGAAGAAAGCATTACCAAACACTATGAGGAGTGTCATAATTGGTCCCATATATGTTGTAAAATTTAACTTGTGTAGGAACCTTGGCGGATGACATGACCTCTTGAGTTTGATTAGCCCATTTCAGGATCTCTAGGTTGAATGGCAGAACAATATCCACCCCATTATAATTAACCTGGAAAGAGAAGATATTTACTTACATCACCAGGCAATTATATGCAGTGAAGCAAGACTGTAATGTCAAAAATGACAAAACAACGTCCAAATAGAAGGTGCCTATAATGGCTGAAAAACAAAAAAGTATCAAACTCCTGGTTTAAAATCCCTTCAAGCTTTATAGATATGAAATTGAGATGAGAAAGTTTCATTCATAGCTTACTGTGTTACTTGACAGCGCTTCCTTCAATATAGATATCGCTTCTGCTGGTTCATATGACTCTAGCATAACTCCTGAGTTACCATTGCTATCATGCTTCTCTCTCCATATTTCCAGAAGTGGAGTGCTTTGCCAATCAAAATTTGGGCAAGCCATCAATTCATATATTGATGGACATTCTATCAACTGAAAGAGAAGGGTTATTAATGAAGGATTTATATCAATCTTCAGGAATAAAACAATGAGTAAGCAATTATGAAAGACTAGCCGACCGGCACGCACAATGCACATAGGTTCGTGTATCAGAAGTTGTCTGAACAGAGATATGATGGCTAAATGGTACAACAATGTGTGGTTTGATAGTGTATCAAAAATCTTAAGCTTAAGAGTAGACCACATGACCAACATTATGAAAGAAAACGTGTAACAGTTTGGTGCACATAAATACAAAGATTTAAAGTCGCGAATCTAAAACCTAAAATAAAGAAGAGAATAAAGGTAAGTAGAAAGAGGATACATTTGAGAAGGAGGAGAAGTGAGAATTCACCCAACCTCCTACATATAGATATTTGTCTGTACCCATTGACTTGTAGAAAGGCGACCAAACATTGCATTTTTTAATTGACAAAAAATTGCATATGGTTGCTGGGTCCACTAACTCCACATGATAAAGAATCAAGCTCAGATTTTACGATCTCTTCATAAAGATCATCTAGACCAACCATTGAAACTTCTGCCAAACTTGGCTTAAAAGTTGAAACATTCTAGGTTTTCCATTTCGCCATTAACTTTGTGTTAACATTTGAAAGGATTTGGTGTTTGAGAATGACCTGATTTCGTTGATGATAAGTGGAAAGACTAGGAAATACAAAATTAGAATTACAAAAGCCAAGGTTCCTAGAAATATACTGATAAAAGAAGGGGAAGCTAGAAGTATCTTCTATTAAAAAAATAATAATAATTCATGTGAGGAGAATGTTGACTGAGAAAATTCAGATATGACCATATGGGAAATAAAGACCAATGCAAACATCAATGAGGAGAATCCTAGAGCAAGGTGAAGGGCTTTATTAGTGCGAGAGCAAGCGCCAAAACTGAAGTAGATTAAGTTAGTAAGAAACAATCAAATGATTTGCACTAGCTCTTGATAGATGTGAATGGTGAATAGCATTAAAAAATTGCACTTCCCTACGACATATGGTGACAATGCTGATGCAGAAGGCATGATCCAACCAGCAAAGATGCATCTATATCCCAGATTAGCACTATTCCCATTAAGAAACACCATTCCAAGAGGTGAATGAGACACATTATTCTTACTAGATACGATAAACATTCTGAACGTAAGAAATTATACCAATTGCTGCATGCTCCATTTTGATATGAAAAGATTCTGTTCCCATCCCTCCACAAAGGACATTCCGTTCAATAGGCTGGTTGTAATATATCCAGGTGCACCTGTAGGTAATCATATGATAATTGAACATCCCTAATAAATTACTATTTCAACTGAAATCGGAAGTGCAAAAAGAGAAGAAATTTCAACAGCAATATAAAGATGCTGAACATAAGAGCCTTAAACAGAATTAAGTACGAAGCTAGCTTGTATCCATGCCTTGAGGAACAAATTGTGTATTTATAGAATGTATGTATAACTACCATTCTAACAAAGAAAAACCAGGTATATCTACAAGAAAAATGTTTAATAGTCGGACCACATAAATATTTCATGGGGATACTATGGATTTTCTATTCTCTTCGCAGTTTTTTTTTACTGGTGCTACTTTATTTTTCAAATTGCTGCTTGTAGAGATGAGTTATCCTATCAGGGTTCTCAAAAAGTTTACTCTCCACCAATGTGCCAAGTTGATTGCATACAACAAACTATTACTTACCCCGAAATGGTGCAGCAATTGCTATCCAATTCTTCACGTATTTCTCAAATATCTACAATACAACAACAAAAAATCAAAAGTTGTATCAATTTGAACACTTCACATCTAAACCCACAAACAGAGGTCAGAGTGTTGAGTCCTAAAATTGTATCCCATTCAGATATGGCAATGATTGTAAGTGTCTATCTGGGACCCTGGGTAATACAAGACCAAACATTTTGCAAGCTACAAACACATGCGCCATGCCAATATTTGGGTCCACAACTTGAATTTATTTCACGATTCAAATGCCCGCTCCAAGAAGCAAGATCGTCGAATGAAGTAAGTTGTCTGGAGAGAAGAGTTAATCCTTACATCACTGTGTAGGCTCATGAAACATTTCACCAGAAGACCTCCCATAGAGTGACTTATAATATTTAGCTTCTTCCCTCCTGAAGCTGTGTATACTGACTCGAGTTTAGCAGCAAAACGATCCATTGTTTCCTGAAGCCTGAAGAAGCATAAAGAGTCAGCAACTCAGACCCCTCTGCCTCAGGAAGAAAACCCTCACATAAATATCAGGAAGAAACTAGGCACAACACAACTGAAAAATAACTAAGTTTTCAATCAATAGTCTAAAATGTGAACTATGGATATAAGGCACCAATTAATGCGAAACCCTACACAAAGACAGATAAAAAGCATTAAAAAAATTAACGTATCAACAGTCTATAGCTTGTCCCAATATTGCAGTCAGATTCATGGATCTTATTTAGCCATTCAACTAAATCTTGAGCCATATCTTTGTTCAAGGCATGTGTCTTGAGATCCTCCATTGCAACGTTCATCCGCAACATTTTCGGACTTCCTCTTACATTTTTAGAACCTTCACTTGCACTTAGTAGTGCAATTGGTGCTATCATGACTCTTCATCGTGAATGCCAAACCACATCTCCATCAGCTTTCTTTTATGTTATCTGACCCCTATCAGATTATTCAAAAATACCACCAATTTACTCGCCTGTCACCTTGTATTGTTTTTCCTAGTCCTAGCACTCACAGTGTATTAAATTATCAAAACTGAGGCAAACTTAACCAATAATTATCAATTTTGAAGTTAGTTAATAAGTGAAAATAAATTGTCTCAATGATTTCATATTTTGTCCATAGGGCCATTTGCTTATTTCTTATAACCCCATTTCCATTTCTTTCTTTTTAGTTTTTAACCTGTAACCCAAATCTACTTGACAGTTTGGTTTAGCAATGGCTTAGTCACACTAATGTAGCATATCAAAATATTTCAACCTGCATATTCTAAAATTCCGATCCACGTTCAAGGTTAAACATAAATTCAATCAAAATGAATAGTAATTATTTGAAACATACAGAAAAATAAATGGTAAGTGATATTTTCTGATGTTAATTTTTTTGGAATGCATATATTTCAAGAAATTATGAAATTTTTAGTTATGTACTATCGATTTCCATAGCAGTATGTTGGATAACAAAATGGGAAGTTGTGCAGAAGCATAGGAAGAAAAGTTTCTTTTAACTAATGTGTTCACGAACTGCCATTTTTCAGTAATTGCCGAATACAATCTCTTACAAGGCATATTAACCCCATTCATTCCAACAAAAGTTGCAAGATATATGAATCTATACAAAATATAAAAAAAAATAAAGGAAGTATTTGAATGTTGCATTCACCTAGGGGCGGACCCAGGAATTTATATTGGGTGGGGCTAATATAAAGTCAATTTTGGTCTTGCAGAATCTACGTAAAATTTTGGTCTTAAAGTGAAGAAGAAAATAGTTTAGGCCTCTGTTAAATCAGCACAACATTTTACTAATTACCACTATTATACGTCCGTTCTGCATAACCGACATTTAAAATTTTATAAAATGGCATGTCGATTATATAAACCTGACAAGCCACTTTGTGATTGTGTTGTTGGCTCTACATATTCAACAAGCCAATTTTGTATTGCAGGTTCTAGGCAACACTCATATAGTAAAAAGTTGTGTTGAAATATCAGGCTCCAATGGTTTAAAGAGAAAAACAAATAAAATCGACTCTAAAAAGGGATTTGGTCTTGAAGAATCTATGCAAGATTTTGTTTTCTTGACAAGTTTACCCCCTACTTTAAAGCAATTGGCACGGACTATTTGAGTGGGTAGTCCCAACATAGGCCCACTAATGAGATCATTGAGTGGGACACATTATAAAGAATAATGCTACTTTGACAAAGAGACTGACAAGACCAATTTTCCAAGCATTGTGAGTCCACATGGATAAGATCCAAGGGCTGATATTTGGTGATGATGCTCTTCTCAGTCCTCACCATATAGATCATCCTCACTAAAAATCAGCTCATTCTAAAATTTCTAACTCCATCAAAAGTATAGAAATAAAAGGTGAAGAAATGGGTTCTATTTGAAAAATGAACCGTTGAAATTCAATCAACTTTTGTTGGGGTTAGAAGTTTTAGAATGGGCTGATTTTTGGTGAGGATGATCTACATGGTCAGTGGCGGAGCCAAAAATTTCTTTTGGGAGGGGCACTCAGAGAAACTAATAATTTATATTAAATCACGATTAACTAATAAAATTCTTAACTATTTTTTTATCATGTTTCTCAACTTAATAAATTAATAGAAATAATATTGTTTAACTAGTAATGGCATCAATTTCCATGCAAGAATTTTTGTAGGACCTACATAGAGATGATCCAAAAGGTGTGACGATGATCACCTCACTTTGTAGACATCAGAAAAGAAATCACTTTGTTCTAAAACTTGTCATCCCACTAAATTTGGTTTAAAATTAACAATTAAAATGGACGGACTATAAATCACCCAATTTTTTATGGATTTAAAATTTTCAAATGATGTGATTTCTAGTGAAATCATCTACTCACCATGTGGTTCAGATACGAAGCTTGCTCGAAAATTGTATATAAAAAAGAAAACTAAAATTAAAATGTAAATTTAAACATTATTTATAAATGAAGCTAAGATCAAACATTAATTAGTTAAAAAAAATGAAGGAATCC
Organism: Macleaya cordata; assembly: GCA_002174775.1. Taxonomy (NCBI): domain Eukaryota; kingdom Viridiplantae; phylum Streptophyta; class Magnoliopsida; order Ranunculales; family Papaveraceae; genus Macleaya; species Macleaya cordata. The sequence continues at coordinate 115,536 of MVGT01003961.1, forward strand.
AATCAAAAGAACAGCCTACTATAATACTTTTTGATGCTCTGAAGTGAATGTTGATCTCAAGAATGTAATTGTTTTATATATCTTAGTAATACAATCCTCTTTTCTAGCAAAAACAAAAAAAAAACAAAAAGAAAATTAAAATTAAAATTAAAATCAAAAAGAAATTAAATCTCTGAACCAATAGGTAGTGTGTATAAACATAGCTAGCTAGATTATCTTGTATATATTATGAATTAATTACTACCAAAACTTTATTGAATATGAAATTGTTGTTTAGGACCAACAGATAATCATTGACGAGTAAGTAGTCAATGAATTTGGCTTTTTACTTAATTTGTGGGACCGGGTGGGGCACCTAAGATATGTGTTAAGAAGTAAATATAACTTTCCAATTTTTTGGGTGGGGCACGTGCCCCACCCAAATGATAGGTGGTTCCGCCCCTTTACATGGTGAGAACATCCTCACCAAAAATCAGCCATTGGATCTTATCCATGTGAACCCCACGAATTTCTTGTCTCTTTGTACAAATAGTATTTTTAATATCCTCAATTCCCCCGGGATATTGCCCGGGATAGCTCTCTCATAGGTCCGCCCCCTTCACATAAATAACATTATACCACACAGGTAACGCATACCTATTACTTTGGCGAAAATCATAACCAAACCCAAAGAGCGTCTTTCCTTCTTGAAAACCCCACTTTAGCATTTCCACTATCATGTCATGGAAATAACAAACACAATCACGTCCAATGATCTGCAAGAAGGGCATTTAGTACATAGCCTTTCATCAGAATGAAAATAATCCAACATCAAAATTAGCACAAAATAAGCCCTATGTCAGTAGTTGTTAACAAAAAAGAAGGTTCCCTATGAAGGCATATCTAGTACTGAAGACGATCTCTCCCTAATGAAACATAATCCCTTAAGTTTCCAAGAAAAGATTAAAAATCAATCAAAATAAAGAGTACATTTATAAGCGTGTATGGGAACAATATCACAAATAAATACTTTCCTTTGTTCTATATTTGTTACATTCAAGTCAATTCAGAACATGTATCAAGGGCTTTCTGCAAATTATAGGCCAATGCCATCATGAAAACTTTTACCCAACTTTTGGTGATGTAGGAGGGAAGTGGAATTAGGATCTCATAAGTTATGTATCAAGTTAAAGTCTACCATTAGCGTTAGGTTTATGGATGGAAAGCAGGGTTAGATTTTTATTGTAAAAAATTTAGGCTCTTAGATGGACAAGAACGGGTTCCAAAGTTGAAGCCAAGGTATAAATCTACAAAAAGAGAGTTGTTTTTTGAAGTAAAGAAATGCCTATTGGGAACTAGGAACAATGATAAAAACATACGAAGATAAGAAGTAACCGAGAATCACTAGGGTCCAAGGGATAACTTATTTTCAAAGTCCTGCCATATGTTCCTCAAAAGAAAAAAGAAAAGAAAAGAAAAAGCAGCTATACTTAAACTATAACCAAAAACATATAAAAAATACATTTAAATGAGTAAGAATTCATACCCTACCACTAGACTTCAATATAACCAAAATGAAAAATGACCAAAATACTGCCTACTACCCTATAAACACATAAAAATATCTACTCGTGCTCTACTTATTGGATCCTTCAATGTCATGCCATATGAGGACAAATCAACTCACATATTTCCTCTGCTTTCTATCACTGAGGCACAATGAATTATGTTATGCACTTCATCAAAAAAAAAAAATTTGAATTATGTTATGCAGTTAAATGTTACATAGTAAAACCAGAAAAAAGAAAAAAAAAAAAAAAAAAAAGGATTTGTGTTGATGGATTGGATTGGATGTAAGTATGTTAGCTACCTGACATTGCAATTAAAGGCTTAAAAGATTAAAACTAGTTCAGATGTTTTGTGACTTTTGTCTCTTTCTTTTTTGCTAAGGATAATCGCCTCTTCTAGAAGGATGACCAAAATTTATCAAGATGTTAACCCATGAAATTTATTCTTTTCTTTTTAATAGGTAACCACCCAAGGAAGTTGTCTTACATCTTACATAGTACATTTGTATACCGCACACTGATTTTGAAATTAAATTTTACAATATACATGATAAAATTATGCATATACATGATATAGTAGAATAATATGACTATTAGTATACATCAGCTAACATGGTTAAAAAAGAACTTTAATAGCTAAGAGTTGAATGGTAAGTAAAAATGTCACTTCTAAATACGAAAGCATATCTTTTCTACATTCAGAAATTGTATTGAAGATAACTTATTTGCAGCCCAGCTTTCTTAAACTTAATTACAGCCCAACTGTGTCATCAATTCCTTCTAAATGAAAGAAATTAAATTATGTTTTCAACTTTCTGGACAAATTCAATAGAAACACGCGAAAAGAAGCTTATAACTAGAAGCATCTCTATTTCATGAATGGAACAGCTTTAGAAGGTGCGCTATAAAAAGAAGGGAGCCAGTATATACCAAGTCTGGGTCCAAGCAATCAATTGCATACAATCCATATCTGTCTTCGGGTACAACAATTCTTGAGTTCCGATCCAATGATACTGTTTGACCTGCTCATAGATTTCATAAAGATTTAGCATTCCAAGGATTGACTTATTATGTTATTACTGCTCTAGTTTAGACTGGTTTCAAAAGGCAAGGGTGTGCTACACGAATGCAACGCAACCCTGTCGACGGCTCTTTTAAATATTCAGACAAAAGCGTGAAAATCATACTGTTTGACTATTTCAAGAGATTTACCATGATTTATTAATTATTAGTACCCAAGCCATGCATGAAGAAAGAATTATCAAAACAACGGAAAAAAAGAATAAGAAAAATAACAATATGAAATTTAACAGTTTACACTACTAAAGCATCGCCATCACACTAAAGGTTTTTTATTTCTTTTCTATTTCTACTGTTGAATTGAAATTTGAAAAATAACATCAGAACTTCTTAGTACATCAGGTATGCTTGATAAGCAAAAGAATGGAAGTAAAGGGGTTCTTTTCTTAATTTCTTTTTCAGTTTCTTACTAGTTTTCTACCTTTTATTACCATGATTTGCGCTGTATATAAGTTATCAGAAAATTTCTATGCAATCGGGAATGACGGGGTTATACAACAGTTAAAATATATTTGTGTGCAACAAAACTCTAGAAAATTGTGCACACCCAACCCAAGATCTAAAATAATGGAGCCAAAATTCCCACAAAGATATGCAACAGGATATGACTAAACCATATTATAACCCCACGAAGAGAAGTGAGTTTCCATCTCCTCAGCTCAGTAATCCGATTACTCATTCAAATTTTCAACCAACCATCCAATTCAGAAGGATAATTAAAGGAAGGAAGCATTTTATTACCAGTAGAAGGATCAAACATGGACCAAAGCTTCGTCCTAAATTCGTGATCAGCGCCAAGAATTCGAACCCAGATTCGCTCTTCCTTTCCATTATCGTCAACAGCGTTCAGTATCGAACCAGCAATACCAGGTACCAATAAGACAGGATCAAGATTAGGGTTCACGAAAGGTTGTGGCTCCTTAATAAGCTTCAACCAAAGCTCCATAGACCGAATTAAATCTTCGAGCAAAACAGCCATCTTCTTCAAACCAACAACAACACTTCAATACACCAATCAAACCCTAGATTTAACCCTAATCCTAATATAACAAGGAGAAGGGTGGAGAAGAAAAAAGGGGGAAGAAGATAGAATGAGACGCCCTAAAATCTTCGATTTCACAGAAATTCGATGTAAAAGCGTAAAAGATTGACAAATTTTGGGTTTGACAGGAAGAGATTGCTGAGCAATTTTATTTAGGATTGATTAATCACGTTGAGCAATTTTTCTACCCTTGAGGTACACGTTTTTCTCTTCCCTTGTAGTCAAAGGCTCAATTCTGAAAGCTAAGCTACACACGTCGATGAGAGTTATAAAACTCCCCATGATGGCTGGGGCCACATGGAGGTGACTGACGGCTGTTTTTATTTGTGAAGATTAGATGATCTGATCTTTTGTGAGAAGCGAGGGGGCCTAGACATCATCGTCAAAAATATATGATTTTAAGCTTTTAGTGGTGATTATGCAATTCATTTTACCATTTATTTCCAACTTATATGAGAAAATTGATTGAAATTTATTTCCAATTTACTTTAGTTAAAGTTTGAAGGTTTAGTATGAGCATAAATTTTGTTGATGATGATTTGCACGATGAAGACAACATCTAATTAAAAAAAAACATTAGTTCCATCATTTTCACGTGGACCCAATAAATATTTGTAATTAATTACACATTACGCAACTGTTGCCTTCTCATTAAAGAATTGTTATTCTTTTGGATAAGATGACATAACCATTGCCCTCCTCTTGTCTTACGTGGTAAAGAGGCTTATGTCTCTCTAAAGGTCAAAGGGTGGTGTGTAAGACATGGAGTTACCTGACTATATTCTTCCCAAAGATTTTTTACACAGCCTTGTGAAGCTTACATAGAGATAATTCAAGAATTGATTTTCTGTGAGGATGATCTTTTTATAATTTATATCAGCCTCACAAAAAATCAACTCATTCTAGAACCTTTATTCCACTTATCTACGTGGAGAGAGAGTTAGAATTTTAGGAGGTTACAAGTTTTAGAATGACCGTTCAATCAACTTTTGATCGGGGTTAGAAGTTTTAGAATAGATCGATTTTAATGAAGATGATCTATATTGTGAGAAGAACATCATCACCGAAAAGTAACTCTTGGATCGTCCCCATATGGTCCACATACAGTGTGTAAGAGCTGTATAAAATAGAGTTGTGTAAAAAGATCCTTCTTTTTTACGAGGATCTGCATAGAAGTATAAAACAAACTTTAACTAGGGTTTAAAAAGGTTTAACTTAACTGAAGATATTATTAAAGTATTATTGTTTTATTATGTTGTGTTTGATAGTGTTTGAATTCTACAAAATTGGATTAGTTTCGCGAACAACACAAATTATGTTCTTTGTTTACATTTTCAATTCCACAAATTGGAGGCACATTCACTTAAAAGCGTAGTTAATAGTTGATTTTCAATATAATTATATGGAATAATCTTCTTTGGTGAAAATGAGCATATTTTTTTGAAACACAATTCTTTGCTATCAAACATATCTTTATATTAAACATATATATATAAGGCTCAGGTTTCTCGAGTAGCCCGACGCAACAACTCAAACCCAACCCAATTTCAATTCGGGCCATACTTTTTAGCCCAAGTCTAGGCCCCAATCCTAACATCATAAACCTAAGTAACGTGGAACACGGGAGTAGGAGCGAGAGCGTCGACGCGGCCAATTAAAAAATGTCCTAAGTAAAAATGTCATTGGAGTCAGTGGCAGAGCCAAAGATCTACTATCGTGGGGACACATCTAAAGCAGTAATGTTGTTTGGACTAACCAAATTACAAAAGTTATGCCCGATGCTTATGTGACATGGTTGGTCCCACTGTCATGTAAATTAGAAACCCCTTCAAAATATTATTGGGAGGAAAAAAGTGGTGGGTCCCACCTGCCACATAAGCGTCTGATACCAATTTTGTAAAACCATCAGTCCAAAACTAAAGAAAAACAAACTAGACAACAACCTAAAAAAAAAAAGCAAAACTACTCCCAAGTCAGACACACTAACTAACACCAAAAAGCTAATGGTTTGTTTGGATGGGTGATTTTAAGTAGAGATTTTGTAAGGAGCAGGGATTTGGTGGAAAACTAATTAGATTTATAACATGATTTCTAACTAGTTTTCTACCAAATCCTTGGTCCCCACAAAATCTCTACTTAAAATCCCCCATCCAAACAAACTATAATTAAATTATTACAATTAAATTGGTATTCATTATTCATGGACGGTGAGTAACAAGCCTTATCCCCAATAGATAAGATAAAATTACAAGGAATGGTTCTGTCACACCCCGATTTTCGAAACTCTAAAATCCAACCCGATTCAATGAGTCCGGAAGGCGAGGCGTGAAGAGTATAAATGAAGTGTAATTTAAAAAAATTAATAAAATCGCTCGCTTTCTCATTTTGAAAGATAAACCAGTTAATTTTTATCAACATTAATTACAATTTAGTAGTCAAAGTAAATTTAAAAACAAAAATAAAAACTGTTGAAAATAATTTTCGTACTTAACTGCACATACTTCAGTAAAATGGTCATAAGTTCTTAATCGTAAATCCGAATTGTACAAATGAAGTCATTCTGGAAAATAGATTTAAAGTTCTACAACTTCAGTAGAAATTGACCGAGCCTAATTCGGATCATAAGATACTCAAAACTGGGCCTTAAATTTAGTAACAGATTTATACACAATCTCAGAAAAATAACTTCGAATTTCTTAAATTATCCAGAAATCATAAATTTGAAACTGAAATTACTTCCTAACCAAAAATCCAAAATACATGGATAATACCATTTTGAAAAGAAGAAATTGAAATCTTCATTTGTTACAGAAATAGGCCTTGGCTAATTTTGAGCGAACCATACCCAAAAACATGATTTTCTAAAACTGACAGTAATAATTACGAAATTTATACAAATTTGTGTAAAACATACTTACTTCCATTTAAAGACATGAAAATTAAATGAAAATTAAAACAACATTTGTTTTGCTCTAAATTCAACATAAAAACAGATAATTATAATAATACATATCATAATTCTCATAAACAACCCATAATCCCAAGTGATATAGTAGTAATTATTCTTCAATTACAATATATAAAACATACTAACTCAAGAGATCCAAACTATCTCTTTGAACTGCACCTCCTAAAATCTTTCGCCCTCAACTTGATCTGTAGGGGAGAAAATATTGGGTGAGTAAAACTCAGTAGGTGCAAACTATCCAAAAATACTAGATTTGAAATATGCAAAAATTACCATATTAATGCATACAAAGATATTTCTTTTTAAATCTTTCAATAATTAACCATTAATTAATTATTTTAAGTCCATTACATCGGTGTCCACCGTCTCCTCAAGTCGGAACTCAACGGTACCTGCAGGTGTTATGGGGGTCTCCCATTACCGATACCATCTAGATTTATTTTTAATCTAGATAACAAGTTATTAATAAACTTCAATTAATTCATTTTTCTTATGAATAAAACCTCAATCCTTGCATTAAATAAATAAATGTAACCATGCAAGATAAATACATTTCATATGAAATTTCATAACAAAAATATAAAATTAGATTTTGTTTATAGTAGGGATCCCACCTACCTCAATTTGATGCCAAATTCTTATCACCTACTTGATTTCTTACTTCCGGATGTGATGATCGATGATGTAAATCCTCGATTTCTCAATGATTTTGATGATAATACTAGTAACTATTATAGATTTAATGAGAGGGGATGTAGATGAAGAGGTATGTATATTGGGGAGAGAAATTAGAGGTATAACAGGGGTGTAAACATAAAATAAAAGAGAGAATTTTGTGTTTTGAAGAAGGAAATAAGGGGGGGTTTATATAGGAAAAATTTTAGATTTTTTTATTATTATTATTTTTTTTTAGAGATAACTCTCTTAATGCTTTCCATGCAATTACCATGCATATGAGAAATTTATTTCTCAAATCAATACATACCCAAATGGGTATAATACCATCTTAAATATGTTAGGTGTAAAATTTATACCATGGAATTTCTTGGGGTATTACAGGTTCGGAGTAAAAGTAAATAACAAATGTTAGAGAGAAATAATGATCCCATACTTCTCAATGCACTGATATGCAATGCATTCTTTAGCCTCGTTCAAGAAAATTGTTGGGGTCATGGGGTCCGTGCCCCTAGGTCCCCACTTCGCTTCACCATTGATTGGTTATGCCATGTTTAGATCGCGGGAATGGAATCACATTCTTTGGAATTGCATTCCTAGAATGTTATTCCTATGAATCTAAAAAATGTTAATCTTCTCTTTATACCCTTTCTAAATGTATAATCAAGCATGAAAATAAAAAATCAATTCATATTCTTTTGTAACTCATATATACTCGTTAGATGTCTCAAATAGAAATCCGTAAATTTTTTTCTCTTCTTCTTCTACTTATTTTTCTCTCTCTTAGAAAGAAGTCACTGTTAGGAAAAAAAAAAGAGGTTGAGATGTCTAAACATGGTTTGAGGTTGTATTTGTAAATAGTAAAAATATATAAGGGTAAGATTGTCTTAAAAAAATGTCACAGTTGATTCCGGGGGAATGGGAATGGCAATCCCACCTCCTGGGATTTCTATTCCCCATAAATGGAGGAATCTCACATTCCTGGGAATGCGATTCAGGCCTAATTCCGCGAACCAAACACAAGATTAGAATCACATAATTCCATTCCTGCAATCTAAACATGCCATTGAGTGTGGTTTAGAATGGGAGCATCACCCCTGTACCATAGTTCTGGTTACATAGTTATAAACCCAAGCCCAACCCAAGTCGGGTTTAGCCCGTTCCGCTCAGGTTTGGCTCGTCCGAGTTGCCCCCAGGGAAATTTGACTGACTCAGGGTCACCGCCTCTTAAAAATCTGGTGAAAAGGAAACCAACTAATAAGAGTCGTTTTTTCACTAATCTCAAGTCGAAGAAAACCAAACACTAGAGCTTCGACTTCTTGTTTAGAGCTTCCTCGTCGCCTCTTGCTGAAACAGGTACGGACATCATCATCCATCTCTCTTTCTTTCTTTCTCAGGATGAAAACCCTAGAATCTATCAGAACCCTTTATTACAATTAAATAAATCAATGAAAACGAAAACAAAGGCCTCTCTGGTCCTTTTATTCTTTCTAAAATTACCGACGTATTTGTTCCAGAGAAAAGTTTTCCTCTGTTTCTTGGCTTTCCCCTAAAAATGGAGTTTTATTTTCTGTTCTCCAGTATTTCATGCACTGTTAGTTCTTTTTTCTTTATTTTTTTTTCCTGGGTGTTTTGAGAATGTAGGTTTGAAAGGGTTGATGCAGATTATAGATGAATTTAGTTAGACAGTTGATACTGATTATTGCAATATAATTAATATTATTTTGAGTTTCAATGATTAATTTGGCATAGCAGTTAGTCGTTTCATTATAAGGGATTATTTGAATTATATTTTGAAAGATCACTAGTTATAATCTGTAGCAGTACTTGGCATAAGTGGTTGCTTGGTTGTTTCAGCGTAGTAGTCATGTTCCTAGTTGAGAATGAATGAAAAATAAGGAACAAAGAAAAAGCTAGTTGGAGAGAGAAAAGAGCCGTGAGAGTGAGAGGCGAGTTTGAGTGCGGGAAAAACTAAGGGGGAAGAGAGAGATCTTCACCATCCAACCACGGTGATCTCTCTTCGGTGATCAGTCCGATTTTCATATAGTAAGTTGATGGGTTTGTGTGTCAAACTAAAGACAGAAAGTGTATTTTGTTTACCTTATATAGGAAGAGGGTGTTGTTTTTCAGTAGAACTTGGAAGTAGACTATTTGTATGTTTAAGTGTTGTATGGATTGATAGAGTGAAATAATTGTTTTTCTTGTTGGTGTTGTTCTAATTGGTAAACCTTCATGAGATAACAGTAGAAAAAAAATAGCTTCCTTAAATCTTAGGGTTTCTTGCATGCTTAACCTTATAGCTCCTCTTGTGAATTTATCTGTTGGTACTACCTTTCTCAAGGGACTTAGTGAACTTGATTGGAGTTCAACTCCCGTGGATTCAAAACTTTTCAGGCGACATGAATTAGGAGAGACAACAAGCTTAATTGAAAATTTGGTGGACTAGCATCATCGCAGTTGAGTGGGTGGTCCATTCTTTATCTTTTAACTTTCTCTCAAGTTTTGATTCTTTTAAGTATATAATAAGCGACTTAACAGTGAGGTAAAGGGGAGACCTTTCCTTGGGTCCTTGCCCCTTGGGACTGATGTGAAATAATCGACGGAAGCAACGATTAATATTTACTTAATATTCTGTTAAAAAAAAAAATTACTCAATATAATTCTTTTATTAATCTCTCTAAACTAAAACTACTCCACTAAGCAGCTCCTTAAATAGATAACCCCTTACAAAAGTGTGTAAAACTTACTAAAAACCATAAAACTCGCTACCCAAGATACCTACTAACATTAGGACTCTTTCTAGACATAAAATAACTCTAAAATAGCAACTTAAGATCTCATAAAATACCTTGCTAAAAACTAATACGAAAATTAACAAAATAGCAACTAAAAGATATTGATCCAAACGAAATCGAAAACTAATAAAATAAAAACTCTTAATTACATCCTTGTTCACAGTTTGCATCATTCTCCCCCAGTTCAGAAAAATTTGACCTCGATTTTTTCTCCGATACGTACTTTCTAAATTGAAAAGAAAATTGCAATTAAACTTGTTCTCATGCCTGAGTAAAATTTTCAAATATTCACCTAATCTAATATAAGATTTACAGGCTATTTTGTCTCTCTTCAAATGCTGTCCAAATTAGATCTTTATAAACAGATAACACTTTGTGAACTACTTCGGCTTCTTGCAAAATTTATGTATTTTCTTCTCCAGTAACTGGAAATAGATCTCCAACTTCAATGATATTATCTTTAACATTGAAATCAGCAAAAACCTTACCTTTTTGGCAATATTTATGTGATTTCATGGCCTCACGACGTGAAAACTCACGGATAGCCTCGATATCCCAATCAGAAAGTTCAGATCTGACTTTTTTGCCTTTGTATTCATCGAACGAAGGTTCTTTATCAAGGTCCAAGGTGCTAAAGGGATTTACCTTGTCATCCGAGGTATCAAAAAAAAATTCTCTCTTTTGTTCAGCCTCACAACGCGATTCGCGGACAGCTTTGACGTTCGTATTGTCGATAGGTTCTTGAAGAACCAGAACAATCTTGAGTTTCTTTTATACATCTGCAAGCATCTTCGCTAAACATTTCATCCTTGCGTTGGTGATTCATGCTCCTTTTTGGGGCATGATTCCCATGATTTAACCTCTCTGATACCAATTTTAATGTAAAATAATAGGCCGAAGCAACGATTAATATTTACTCAATATAATAATTCTTTTATTAATCTCTCAAAACTAAAACAATTCCACTAAACAGCTCCTTATATTTATTGATAACCCATTACAAAAGTGTGTAAAACTTACTAAAAACCCTAAAACATGCTACCCAAGATACCTACTAACATTAGGATTTCTAGACATAAAATAACCCTAAAATAGCAACTTAAGACCTCCTAAAATACCTTGCTAAAAACTAATACGAAAATTAACAAATAGCAACTAAAAGATATTGATCCAATCCAAATCGAATACTAATAAAATAAGAACCCTTAATTACATCCTTGTTCACAGTTTGCATAAGGGACTTTGTTTATTTTAGTTTCTTTTCAGGTTATTGATTTTTGTAGCCAATCCAAAGACTTGGTGGATTTAAGTTAACTACTATTTTTTTTTAATCTTATTATGATTTTGTTTTTATTTATGAATTTAATGCAATGATGCAACTGTTAGTTGTATAGAGATGTGTTCTTTGCTTTGCAGGTGGAAATTAGTTCCCCTAGATTGATGAGGTTATGTTCCTCAAGAAAAATAAATAAACGCTCTAGTTTTGCTTAAGTGCCGGCCGGGCTTGTGTAGAAACTAGGGGTGTTACACTAAGATAATAATCACATCATAGATTTTCTTTATATGAAATTGTAGGATTTTGCTTGCTTGAAAATCAATTTTACGGTTAGTGTGCCTGAAATTGTAGGCTTTTGTAGAAATCTGAAAGTTGCTGGTTTTAGTCTTGTGTTGCTATCATCCTTTTCCTTCTGCCATGAATTGACAACTGTTAATGTATATAAGAAGAGTCTGCAGTAAAGATCTGGGGGTGTGTTGGCTTGTTAGTGTGATAATAAATCTCCAATGTGGATTGCTAATTTGCTTCTGAATGGATGTAATTTAGAACAACAAAAAAAGGGACCCTTTGGGGTTTTAAAATGGTACTCCTGGACTTATTAAGACAGATATGCCTAAGTATCATTCCCTTTTTTTTTTTTTTTTTTTTTTCTGAGGTGAGGATGAGGCTCGCCGCCGGTGTTTTGGTGAGTCTCCCTCACCTTTTTTATTTCTTGGAGGTGATTATTGGATTCTTGGTTTAGTCTCGTGTTTGGGTGCTCTCTTGTTAGGGTTTGAGGAAGGTCGAAGAAACAAAGAACATCTAGGGCTTGATTTCTGTTTTGATTTTCTTCTACAAGGAAAGGCAAGTGAACTGTTTCTTGGTTGTTGTAGTTATAAGGATTATTTTCCATGTTGGATTGTATGAAACCTAGGGAAAACACACACATACACTCACTAGGGAACACTGATTTATATTCCTTCCTTTTTATTATATTATGATGGTGAAATTTCTTCTTTTATCATGTGATTTGTAATGGATTTCATCACTTGTTACTGCTGCCAGCTTGATGTCAATGTAGGAATACTTGATAATCCTAATTTAATTGGTGTTATGAAGGGTATGGAGTAGAGATCAGTTTATTAAGCTTGATGAAACTGTTCTTCATTATGTTGTTAATCACCTAAATCTTATTTATTGGTGTGATTTTACCTAATTTTGTATTTAATTCGTATGCAGTTATTGTAATTCAGTGTTGGTTTAATTGTTCAAGACCCGAATTGGTGCTATGGTAAGCTTATTTTTGTGTTATCAGTTGTTTCATTAGTGTTCATGTTAGGAATATAGTGATTTTACAATCTTGTATGGTTGATTTTTAATTTTTTTTTTTTTAAGTTGAATTCATTTGGTGTTTTGAAACCTAATCGTATTTTATTACTCCCCTTTGAAGTTGTTTAGAATTTTGATAATTGACCAGTTGTTTGGATTGAAAATTTGAATCACCACAGATGAGTAGACTTCATAATTCTTCTTTTGAATCAATAACAAGCAAACTATAAAAGCATGAGCTAACTTAATGATTACGTCATGTTCATGCTGCTTTACCAAATATCCATGTTCGTAGCTTACTTTGTTAAGAAGACAACCTTCTATTGGTTGGTCTTGAGGCACAAAGAGTAATATGTTCAATGACAAAGCCAATCTCCGATATCTTTCATGATGTGGATGGTTTGCACTACCAGTCTACCATTTTCATCCCAAAGCTTCATTAATACTGAGTATTATATGTTAGCTAGAACTTTGACCAAATTGAGCCTCTTACCGATCCTCAAACTTCTAAAAGAGATTAAACTCTGTCCTAGTTGGAATCCAATTCAACGATTGGGTGTGATAATACGTGAATGTTCCTCCTTTTAAAGTCCTAAAATGAGCCATGAGTACCGAGAGGAATGGGGTTCGCTTTAGTTCATCTTTCTTGAGAGTCCTCAGCTACGCAAGTGATCAATATTTGAATTGCAGATAGTAGGTATTTATTCAGTTTCACTACCCCACAACTGGAAAGTCTGGAGTTGGACACATCACATGTTACCCAAGCTTTAAGTTGGATGGTTTAAACATTCATTCCATCCTCCTAGTATATTCGTACTATTCATCTTATGAAGATCGGCTGTTGAGGAAAACCACGACTCTTAAAATACGATAACAATAAAGAAGAAATAAAGAAGTAAAGAACCATCTAACCTTGATTGAACCCATAACCTTATCTTTAAGCTACAAATAATAGATGCATTATACAGCTTTCATAAAAGATTAAAAGTTGATATTCTTTCACTTGTTTATAGTTATTGGATACAAAATGAAAATATATATGATTGTAATCTAAATTATATTTATTAATAAAGTTCTTTTTATGTTAAGAATATGACAAAATCTTATAAATAATGTGTAAATAGTATTGAAATGGTAAGAAAAATGTATTCTTGTCTCGCTTCTGGAGGATTTTTGAAACCAGAACTTGGATTTTCCAAAGTCATTGTTCATTACACTTCTAATAAGCTTTTTTTTCCTTTTTTTTTTAATAAAATCTCCACGTATGGAGAAAAATTTATTAATAAATGAAAATATTACATCAAGAGAAAAAGGGGGGACTTAACACCTAACCCTCAGGCAAAACAAGAAAGCCAATTACTTAAAACTGAAATATGGACGACCAACTAGATCTTGTCCAACCAAGTTGTGCAAAAAAGCTGGGTATGAGGTCCACCATTGGGAGGCTGAGTGGATTGCTCCACTTCTAATAAGAAGCTGAGCTGATGTTATTGTCTAACTTGGTAAGTTCTGTTGTTTGGCTTGGGAGATTTTTTCTTTAGTTACCGTAAAGAATTATGATGCGCTCTTCATAGTTGTCGTGAGTTTGAATCAGAATTAATTAGGTGGTGTTTGGTTCGTGATCTGGATACATTTCATTGTTTTTAAGTACAAAGTATACCAAAAATCCCAATAAAGCATGTGTTCGCCTGTTCGGTTAAGTTGTTTTCAGAACCGCACAAAAGCTCAAAAGGGAAAAAGTTTATTTTCCAGTGTTTCAAGTGGAATTGTATCCTTTTTCACAGTTATTAATTCGAAAACAGTTTTCAGCTTTACTATCAAATGCGTTTTCTGATATTAAAAAGTTTTCTTATACGACCCAGATTTTTGGATTCTATCCTAGATTTCGAAACTCATGTTCAGATCATGAACCAAATAGGGCCTTACTTTTTCCTTTTCTCTTTTTTCTTTTTCGTGTCATATGCTGTGTTTAAGCATGGAACTTTGGCCTTTGCTGTTTCATTGGCCTCTGACCACAACCCATTAACAGTATAGCTATGCTCGTTCTATACATTTAATAGTTTAGGTTCCCTCCATAAGTAGGTCCAGCAATTAATCTAATCATCTAATATAGCTCATTTAGGGGCCTTATGAACCATTCAGAGGTTTGATTAGATTCTATGGATCCAAATGAAATTTTAGTGATGTTCCCTGCCCCTGCATTTGAGTCATTTTTTTAGCAATATCCTTCCAGTAATGTGTGATTATAGATCTCCCGATTATTGTTTTCTTTTCTTTGGTTCAGGTTCCTCCTTTAGTAGCGGGTGTTTCAGTGGCTGCTGCCGCCTTGGGCGGCAGATATTTGATCCAGGCGTGGCAAGCTTTCAAAGCTCGCCCTGTTGTACCCCAAATGCGCCGTTTTTATGAGGGTGGCTTTCAGCAGAAAATGACAAGACGAGAAGCAGCATTAATTCTGGGCATTAGGTACTTTAGCTATGTCCAAGTAATCTCTTGTCTACTATTTCTGTGGCAGAAATCAATGGTATTACAAAGTCTTATTTGTTATTGTAACCCATTAAAATCAAAGCTTGGCTCAAACAATTTGAATCGTACTTGAGCCTTTTCAGTAACAAGTCCTAGGAACTCTGTGTTACTCTTACGACAAAATTATAGCTTGCTCAATTCCTTTATTAATAGTTGAAAAAAAGAAGTAGAAATTCATGATTAAAATCTTAAATTTCTATAGATACGTGGGGCATATTTATAGGTAAAAATAATGAGTTCTATGTTTTATTTGTTATTCCCTCAAGCCTCAAGCTTAAACACTATTCCCTTGGCCTTCTTCGTGCTTCGCCACCAACACCACCACAACACACTCTAATCTCCTAGCAAAGTGGACAGAAATCCACATCATTGCAAGCAATTTCAAGATTAAGATTTAAAATTGTTACTACGAGAGTGCATATTTGGGGGATCGCTAAGTATTGTTTGGTTATGGTATAAAATGTTTCTAGTTGTTATGCATGTTTAATTTATGGTTCTCTTAACATGTTTGTATATTACATAACAGTTTTAACTAAAAAGAACATCTTAATTTTAATCAAGAGTGAGTTAATCTTATTTAGATATTATGATCCTGTTCAGTTTTGAAAACACTAGTTGGGATTTACATTCATTACGGTAAAGGAACGAGATAATTGCCATCTTCTCCACATGTTTTAGATCATCCTGGCTCTAGCTCTGTGGAGCCAATCATACAATAGGTGTCACCTAGAACATCTCCTAAGTTGAAAACCAATCTGATTGGATGATCTCAACCATTCATTTCAAATTAATGCTTATTGATTGGCTGATTATTAAGATTACTAGATAGTTATATGAATTAATGTCATGATATAAACATTTCACTAGTTTTGACATTTAGGTTGTTTTGTGTTTCAGAGAGCGTGACGCGTTGGAGAAAATCAGGGATGCCCATAGGAGAGTGATGGTGGCAAACCACCCTGATCGTGGTGGTAGCGAGTATCTTGCTTCTAAGATCAATGAGGCCAAAGATATGTTGACGGGAAGAACAAAGGGTTTTGAATCTGTATTTTAAGCTCAAATCAAATCCGCGAATTTATTGAATCATCGATCCTGATTCCCTTTTTAATTTGATCAGTGTTACACAATTACAATAATTCGTTCTTATATGTTGTAGAAACGCATACAAACACTTAGCTGTTTTTATTTTTAATTTTTTGATTTCTAATTGTCTTGTAGAGAAACATATTCACAGGTCCTGTGCATCAACTTCTTGACCCATCAAAGTTTAGTTGACTTAAAAAAACAGAGCTGGGTCGATTAAAAAAAGTTGCAAATCTGAATTTGCAATTTCAATTTTGTTGAAATTCTGAATTTGCGGTTTCAATCTAAGTAACCAGAGCGCGGGTCGGAGCGGGAACGAAAGTGGGAGCGGGAGCGTCGGAGCGGTCGATTAAAAAATGTTCTTAGTTCTAAAATACCTTCTGAGCGGGAGCGTCGGAGTGTAGTTCAGAGCGGGAGCGCGAGGATCCGGAGCGGGAGCGTCACCCCTAGACCAAGGTTTCGGTTACTAAGGTTTCAATTTGTTGCAATTCTAAATTTGCAATTTTATAATGAAAGTGTACTGACCAATATTTTGGAGAAGATTTCTAGAACCATCTTGTTATATAGTTCCTCATCGTTGATGGTGACTGAATCATCAATATCCTCTACTGATTCCATGTGTTCACTTCTTCAATGGCCAAATTGAAGAAAGAGAGACGACGTTGTTGTCTGTTTTAGAGAGAGAGAGACGACATTGTTGTCTGTGTTAGAGAGAGAGAAAAGAGAGAGAGAGAGAAGCCGTTGTTAATGTTTGTGTTTGATAGAGAAAGAGAAGAGAGAGATACCATTGTTTAATTTCAAACAATGGATTAAACACACAAGTGTTCTGTTTTTAGGGACTAAAAACCCAGAACCCTTATAATTTTGCAAACAAATACGCACTCACTAATTCACTTCATTGCTGTTTTTTCTTTTAATTTACATAATCAAACAATCAACACCAAACCTTTAATTTTACAATATATAAGAGAAGATCATGAAATTAAGATACAAATGAAAAAAATAAATTCTCTTAATTAGGAACACATAATTAGGTAATTAATAAGCAGCCATTAATTTCTTAAAGAAAGATGAAACAATCCAAGGAGATGAGAGGGTTATCTAAGTCATCAATTTGAAGAGAATCCAAATCTTTATCACCATAAACCCCTTCTCCAAGTACTGATGGTGATGAATTTTGATCCACAACCTCATGATAATCAGGATGAACATGGTGAGTAGTAGTAGTAGTAGTAGTACAAGTCTCCCTTTTCCTCCATGATCCATAACTGTTCTGGTTCCGGTTAAATGGACTTCCGGGCCGGAAATTCTCCTTATTCGTTGTTGATGGTGAGTAGTAGTAGTAGTACTGATGATCATGAATTTGGACATTACCTGCTTTGCTCTTACTATTACCAAACTCTCGACGATGATTGTTAAATTTCTTATTTGGTGATGAATCCCTTGAAATTCCTTTACACATATCGCTGCCGCCATTAGTTCTACTCCGAATAGGAGAGGAATTAGAATAATAGCAGGCTGATGAATTCCTCCTAGCAGTGAGAGAAGTAGTACTTGTCACGATCAGTTTATGGTCTGTCTGATCAGCTGATTCTCTCCTAAAGCTTTTTTGTCGAGAAACAACAGGGGAACCAGGTGAAGCTCTCTTTTGTGGTGTTGACTGATCACAGCGCTTTGGCAAAACAGATGATTGTTTTGATGACACTTCAACTGATGATGATGATAATGTAGTTGGTGGTTTGAACTTTCGCACTGAATTTTCTTGGTTAATTACCTTTTCAGGATCATCAATAACTCGAATTATATGTGGGTTTTCTTTAATACATGACCATAGGAAGTCATTTGAAAATGATCTTTCCTTCGAAACCAAAATTGACGAAGAAGACAACGACGTCGATGAGGACGAGCTGGTTGTACTAGTACTAATAACAGAAGAAGAAGAAGAAGAAGAAGAAGAAGAAGAAGAAGAAGAAGAAGAAGAAGAAGAAGAAGAAGAAGAAGAAATAGGAGGAGGAGGTGAAGTTGAAATGGGTTCAATTTTCTTCTTGGAGAAAGGAAAATTGATAGTAGGAGGTGTGGGATGAACTTGTGAGGTGGTTATTATGAGCTTGTCTTGAACAGGACACTCCTCCTTCTCCTTGGGATGAGAAGGTTTGTTAGGTCTGTATTTGCTAATGCAAGAACCCATTTCCTTATTCCTTGAAGTTGAACAAATCTAAAGAGCAAATTTGTGAACATGAAATTGAATAAATATATAGCAGTCCAAGAACTCAAAATTAATTAAAGGTATATATGCTTATGTTTTATTTATATATATATATAGTGAGTCAGTCTACTGTCTACTTTTAAGTTATGAATTGGGTTGTTGGTAAGAGAAAGGAAAGAAAGACGGATGGACCGTTTCTTTACTTTTATTTGAATCTTGAGAGGCGGGTAAGAGTCCGTTGGTTCAATTGACATATAGAGAACCAAGAGAATATGATGGTTTTTTTGCTTTAATTTTTTGTTTATGCCTCTCTTTCTCTCTCTAGATACAAATTTCTGCGTGGGCCCCCACTTTTTTTTCTTTTCTTTTGAGGTACAACTTGTAAGTTTGAGAAAATTTGGGTGTTATCTCAGATTCACATCTGGCTGATCAATTTTGCCATGGCCTAAAGGAGGAGTGCCTTGGACCTTAGTGCTACATGCGCATGTAACATCCATTGTCCCAGTTAGAGCAGCGGTGTCAATTGGGCCGTGCCGTGCTTGGCGGCACGACCCAACATGACTTTTTGGCATGCCGTGCCAGCCCAGTCCACTACAGTATCGTGGGCTGTGCTGGGCAGACCTCTTAGGTCCATTGGCACGAACAAAGTAAAAGCACGACTTTAGCCCAGCACGGCACAAGCATGAGCTAAACTCAGGCACGACCCAAGCATGACCTAAGACAAGGTTTTAAATTTTTTTTAACAAAATTCTAATACCAAGTTTTTAACCTTAGTCTCAATGGAATAGTAAAGCCTGTTTAACCAATTAACTTACAAGTTTTTTTTGGTTTAGGGTTTAGGGTTTAGGGTATGATGATGATCATTCCCCATGATGTAAATATGATTATCATAATGGATGATAATGATGATGATGATGATGATGAGTGATTATGAAAGATAAAATACTACATGGTATATTTCAATATTATCGATTTATACACATGTAGCTTGGTTAGAAATGAACCTTTGGTTATAATGAAATAATGGATGGGTGATGACGATGTTTATGAATTACGATGATCATTATGATGATGATGAATCTACATGTATTTCTATGTCATAGAGTTTTATCCTTATAACGAGCTTACTTAGGCTTAGGTTTAGGTTCAGGGTTTAGGGTTATGTAGAAAGGAACCTTTACTATAATTGAATAATGTGTAATAGTCGCATCATTATCCATCATCATCCTCAAGCATCATTTGTCATTATCACCATCTTCACCATTATCACGATCACCCCATCATCATTAACACCCATCATCAACATCACCCTTAATCATCATCCTCATACATAATCACCATCACTATCTCATCATCATCAATCATGATTAGCCTTCATCATCATAATCCATCATGATTAGCCCTCTTCATCATCATCTATGATCATTATGACTACATGATTGTCCATCATGATGAATTAACATTTACCAAATTTAAGTATATCTTAAAAAAAATCATAAGTTTAAAGCAACAAAATCTAGTAGGTTAGTTGTTAAGGCTTCATTTAGTATTCACACAAGACCAAGGGTTCAACCTCCTTGACAACATTTTGTTAAAAAAAATTACAGCTTCGTGGGCGGCTCATTAGCACGATGGGTAGGCACGGTCCAACACGAGAATTTAGCATGCTGGGCAGGGTCGTGCTGGCTGACCAAAATGATGACTCGGCGGCGCACGTCACAACCCACTATAGTGTTGTGCCAATCGTGCTTCGTGTCGTGCCAGCCCAGCCTACTACGATGTCGTCCGTGCTGGCCTAGCACCTCTAGTCGGTAGTCCAAAACGCCCTGTTTTAAACCCATTTGAATAGGCCCATTAAAGTCCAATTTGGTTAAAAGTAGGCCAACCCAGCCACATCTCGATCGTGGGATCCACATGGAGATGGTTTATTAACTTATTTTTTTGAGAGATGATTTCCTCAACATCTAGATCATCTTAACAAAATAAAAAAAGTCATACTGTTCTAAAACTTCTAATTCCTTCAAAAGCTCTTTTTTTTTTTTTAGAATTCCAAATTTTTTTAGCTATTCAATTTCACCTGAGGTTTAAAATCTCGTTTCGATCGAATGTATCGATCTGTTGAAAAATCGAAACATTCATCGAAATGATATTATACAATATCGAAACATTGGAATTACAAAATAAACTAAAATAGTACAAAACACTTCGATATGTGACAATATATATCTATACATTTCAACACATTCCTATTTTTTAAAAAATTTAGTAAAATAAATAGTTTAATAATTATATGATTGAACTCAAAGTATCGATTTGTATCGATTTTTATCGTAATGTATCAGAGTGTATTGAAATGTTTCGAATTAAAGAATGTTTCATCTCGGTGTATCAAAAAACTGATACGAAACGATACATTTTGGAATATTGTTTCAAATTTTGGAATGTTGCAATTTATGTCCTAAAACAATTTAGTTTGACAACATTGAGCATGATATTTGATAATTATATTATCCATTAGAGGATTAAATGTCCTCAATCTTGAGAGCTGAGTATACCCCACTGGTTGGTTTATGTTTATTTTGACCTACCAATCAGTGATGTCAGACAAACCAAACATGATCAAATATTCTGGGAAGGTTGGGTGGTCAAAATCACTTAGTGGTACTCTATGTCAATAAAGAATTCACATCGAAATTATATTCTCTTGAGAGTCTAATCACGAGTACTAATTATTCTAGACTATGCAGTGATCTTATAAATTTTTTGTGGGATTATTAGAATAATTAAAATTGTGAGATTTGGTATGCAAGGACTAAAATGTAACTACCCGAAAGGTGCTGACATTAATCATTTTTGTTACCTTGGAGTCAATTATGAATATCGAATAAGTGGAGGGACTTATTTGTAAGTATCAGCAAGGGAAGGGCTTCAAAATAATATTCGTTCACTTGAGTATTCAATTACAGTTATTTAATTGACCTAACTGCAATTTGATTTATTTCTTAGGATTTCTAAGAAATAAATCACAAGCCTAAGTGAATGGGGACCTTGATGACCTAACTTGGAGCTAGAAATTGGGGATAAGGGTTTTTCTCTATAGAGAGGGGGCTCATGAGATAGCTAGCTAGCCCACCCTAACTTATGTGTCACAACCCCAACCCCTCCTTTAAAATCCAAGTTATGTTTCTTTTGGTTTGAGAAACCCTATTCTCGTAGTAATATCCCGGAGAAACTAAAAATCGTTTTTTAGGCACTTCGAAGTAGAATTGGAGGTCGACTATTTTATGCAAAGTTGTGGGAAATTAAATTTCCTACCAAAAAAAAAGAATCATAAAAGAAAAATGTAGAAACTAGGAAGGAGTTATGATTGAATTACTCAAGCTATGTCATCTTGAATTTTCGACTGGAGATCCGGTTTGTAGAGGAAGCTCAACAATTGCAAACAAGCATTTTAAACGGTATGTTTTTTATCTTCAAGTTATTATTTTGATTCATGCATCTTCTTGTGATAGGTAAGAAAAAATAATTATTTGTTTCTGCTACATGTTTTAATCTAATTTTCCCAACACGTAATACCCATATTCTAACGCACATTAATATTGTCTCTACTTAACCATCTAGCAGACCTACTTAGGTCAAGGGTAGTGGGAATCCAATCCAACAACCTATGATCCATAAATACTTAGATTGAGAAAGAATAGTGGGGTTTTTAGTTGGGTTTGCCACATGGGACAACAAGATGATCAGATGGTCCGTTTTTATTTTTTTTAATAACTTTTAACTCTCTTTTTTTTAATATTTTTTTTAACAAATTGATGGTCGTTTTGTGTTTTTTTTAAAATTATTTTGTTAATTTTTAAAATATTTGTATACTTTTTATTATTTTTTAATCTATTTTTTTTTTAACAAAACGATGATCAGATGGTTCAAACGACCATCTGATGATCGTTTTTGACTTGCCGATAAAAATTGCTTAGATCCTTGGATTCTTGGACCCCACCATGAATCCATGGATTCTTGCATCCCACTAAACTTACCCTCAGCCTAGGGTGTAGGATTTTATTGCAAAAGGTGTCAACACTCAAGGACCTCTTCCATGACTTTTCAATAGGCGATGTGTAACTATTTCAAATATGTACAGTCCTCTTAACCGCACTAATGGAGCTTTAGTAGGAGACCCCATCCAATATGTACAGGCCGATTCTAACTCAGCTAACCTACATTGTATTCCATCCAACTCAAGGTGTTGCCCAGCCTCAAATCGCGCTGCCAAAGGAATTCAAAAGTAGCAAGCAAAACCTAAATGAAGACGTCCTATAGGTTTAACAATAAGCAGAATATATATGCATCAGAGCAAAAACAATACAGATGAATGATAAATGGAAGAATCGTCATATTTTGGGATATAATAAAGACTTGAACAAATGTTATTACATTGCAAAAGAATCGAAATGACCAGAAAACTAATCCTTTTTTAGTCTTCAGGGGAATGAGACACCACCATTGTTGTACCTTGTAATTTCTTGACCAAGCCCTCTCAATTACCTTCTTATCTATCTCTGGGCAGCTCTTCCATTAATATTATTAGCTTCCCAAAAATCAAAACTTACAAGGTTCAGTTAGCTAATAAGATCGATCAATTATGCGACGAATTGTATTCAAGATGATGATGATGATTACATATGTGCAACTTAAAGAAGGAAGGTAACAAGGGCTTGGAAGATAGATCTCGGGCTTCCCCACTTCTCCAAAGAACGACGCCGCCCTCGTTCTTTATCACTTCCTGAACTTATTAAACTTTGCATTTGATTTTCTTGCCTTCCCTAATAAATAAAAAAATTGAACTTGAAGATTAGCATTTTTTAGGGAAATTTTTTTTGGTGAGCTGCTGATTTTTCTCTGCTTTGTGTCTGAAATATTGAATCTAATAAATAAGAATAATTTTATTTGAATAAATTTTGTAGACAAATATACATGACAGTCCTGATTTATCTTCTTACTTGACATGCACGATAAGAATTTGCTTGTCAAACAAGCATACAAATCAGGGGCACCACGTGGATTTGTCTACCCCTGAGTTGTCCGAGTCTGAGCCCAATCATCTTCTAGCGGTCCAATTGATACCCAACCCCCTCTTTCCATTGCCATCAAGACATATATAGATATATGGCTAGGAGCACCAAAGAAAATCATTGCAAATTAGAGTTGAAGAAGCTATAAGCATTACCTGTGCAGCACCCTTGAGGGCCCCCCAACACTCAACACGATTGTACTTCTTTGAGCTCGAATGGAAATACACCCAAACCAAAGCATCCATCAGCTCTGGATGTTCTTTAAAAAACATCGAGTCTCCATGCAATACAGCTTGAAGTACCTAAGTTTTTTTTTTTGTCACAATCAATAAGAATTAAGATTACGAAGATCAGATCTTTAACTATACTATACATTAAACCAACACCTCGAAACTAAATCTTTTACTAATCATCCCCTCGATACTAAATGTTCATTAAAATGTTAAAGAATACAAGTCTTTTGATTATCGCTATTAGGGACAGTGGGCCTACCTCCAGATCGGCATAAATTATAATTTAAGATGTAGGTGTTGTGAACTAGTAGAAGAAGAAAGAACTCACCAATGGCAACTCCTTGGTAAAGATATGGTATCTGAACTCGGCTGCCACGTCTAGCAGGACATTGGGGCCGCTCACATGACAGTGGACATGGAGACACATCTCCTGGTTCACCTTCTTCCACTCAGCAACCACATCGTCCCTGTTGTACCACCCCTTCAACTGCATGCCCACATCCATTCACATACATAGACGTGCGTTAAATATATATATATATATATATATAACCAATAAAAACAAAACAAATACCTAATTAGCTTAAGCTTTCCAAATCTCATAAGGTCAGAAGTATATATGATTATTGACATTGATTTTAATTTTTAACCCTATTTTTATGATAAATTTTATATATGTCCTTAACATTTTCAAAAATTTAATATACTGATTTGATATGGCCTCAATTTTTTGGGTCAAATTTGGCGGTGACCAACCGAAAATATGAATAACCATCATGAATTTGGCATCTTAGTAATCAGAGTTGTAGTCAAAATGTTTATATTAATTGTGAATTGAATTCAAGGTTGTCGGTTCAAGCCTGGTTGGACACCTCCGTGGAGAATTTCTCTCATTAATTTCCCATACGTGGACATAAAAACAGTCTCAAAGTCTCACACACTCACAACTACGAATGCACAAACATAGTCCACCTAAAATCAAACTCACAAAAGTGAAGAGATGTTGTATTACTAAAATTGAAGGTTAGTTTTGTCATATTGTAACAACAACCCTAAATTTGAATCATGCTCAAGTCTGCACATTCACAACTTAAAACAAAAGGTTGAAGAGCTTCTATATTTCCTTATTACACCAGTGAGCAACTCCTATAATTCTCCACAAACTGGACAATTTTTGTAACCAACATAATTTTACTTTTTCTATTGTATCCCCTAGCATCAAAATATTTTATTTGACCCTTAAATTAATAGCTCCGCCCCTACATATGGGTTCCCCAGGAGATTATAGATCCAAGAATTGATTTTTTTTTTTTTTTTTGGTATATATGGATAATCTACCTACCATGTAATTTAAAATTTTGAACCTTATAAAAAATAATGTAATTTAAGAGCCATATATTTTTATCATTAATTTTAAACCAACAATATTGGTGAGGTTAGAGTCTTTACTCTTTCCAAAGGACATACCATCATTTCATTTTCGTGTAGGCCCCATATGGACCCTCACAAAATCATGCTTACACAGATTTAAGTCATTTTTAAAATGCAGAAAATTAAACATGGCAAGTTAGCCCTAAAAATAGAAATGTCTAATAACCTCATCCTCATGTAATGGTACCTGATCAAGGGTGATGGCATTTGAGATTGTTAAGGTGAGGTTGGCAGTGAGGTCACAATGAGAGAGAGTGTAAGTTCTTGGGTAGTTGATCTCTTGATGATCTTCTCCCACAAACACCACTTTTAGCTTTGAGGCTTCAAATCTTGCTGGTGGCCCCAATAACCTAGCAGCCTACATATAACAATAAATAACAATGCACTAATGTGCCACGTGATTAACCATAACCCACACAAAACAATGTGGTTTAGAATTTAGAGAGAGAGAGAAATCTAGAGAGAGAGAGAGTATATATACCTGGAAAACAAGGGGATTGTAGGATGAGGAGTAGGTTGACCTTCTCTCATCAATTAGAGAAGAAGAGATCAAATTAACTGTTCTAGTATTTCTAGTTCTCTTTGTAGAATAAGAGGCAGATGAGTAGTAGTTTTTGTTTTTATTTTTGTTGTTGTTGTTGTTGCTGCTGATGAAGAAAAACCCCCTCTTGTTGTGTGAAGTAGAAGAACAAGAAGATGATGAGGATGAGGATGATGGAGAAGGAGAATAACAGGCCATGGAAGATCAAACATTACAAACTCATTTCCCTGCTGCTTGGTCCCTCATCTGTTCATGTCTTCTGTATACAAATTTGAGTAAGAGAGAGAAAGAGAGAGAGATGGTGGTAGTGGTAATGGAGTAGTATAAAATCATGTGGACTCAATTTTCAGACTTAGAAAATCTAGGGCAAAGTCTAAAAACCACACATCTTGGTATACATGCCTTGCCCCTCATTTTTCTTTTGTTATTTTCTTTACGGTTGTAGGGTATTATTGTGTCTTGGAGTGAGAAAGAGAAGGAAAAAAGGGGGAGAGATACAGCTTATGACACGTCATTGATTTCTGATTCAATTTGGATGACTTGAGGATAACGTTTACAAGAAGTATGAATGACGTGGCATTAGACCAGAACAGAATAATACTCAAACCGGAACTAGAACGAGGGGTGGGACTTGGGTTGGGTCAACCCCACCAACCCAAACCCGACTCGGTATTTAGACAAGTATGGGCAAAGGTTGTTGGATATTTGGGCAACTATGAGTATTATTTTGCCAACCTAAAGTTAAATTTGGGCAAGCATGGGCAGAAATAATTGTCAATCCGGACAACCAGCCCAACCCGAAAAACTTATATATATAATAAGCTCATCAAATCACCTAAATTTATTGAAACTTGGGCAACCCGAAGAACCCGAGAAACCCGAAGAATCTGAGAAACTTACACGGGCCATGCGTGGGTAGACTCCTTCCGATTTTTGTGGGTTCTATGGGCATTCTGGGCACATAGAGGTATATTGTGGGCGCGGCATGTCTAAAGCCTCTAACCCGCCCGAGTCCCAGCCCTAACTAGAGCAGATAGTTAGAATAGTTCCAAAGTTATCTATTATGGAAAAGAAAATTTGAACCGGAACAGATACGAGCCAGAATTGATCCGTTCCGATTTTGACTTTACTGATTTTAAATACAGTAGAACCTCGATTAAATAATACCCTATAAAATAATAATCTTGTTAAATTTATAAATTTTTTCAATTTCGACTTGGGCCAAGAGATAAATTAATATTTTCGTTAAATTTATAAGAAAATACTTTTAAAAGTTCCCCTAGGTACAACTGTTACATAAATTAATAATTCACCTTTTTTGAGACCGACTATGGTGCCTATCAAAGCATGAATACAATGTTGTTTGATATTTGTAGAAATTTATATTTGACAGAATCTCATCTCTGACTCTTTGTAAGGCCCTAAAAAAATTTGGTGCTATTTTCTCACATTGTAAGATGAAATCATTTAGTGTCATTATTGCATTGATTGCTTCTCTACGAGAATTAGGTTACATAAAATAACTATCTTTATTTCATCTTGACATTGTCTTGTAACACTCTCAATGATCTTCTCGTTAGTCAAAATCTCCGCACTTGTGTCATTTTCACTTGAATAGTTCAAGTAGTCAACATCCATTTGATTACGATAAGAATCTGTTAATTTAGATAACTATAACGAAGAATCTAGCTTTGCACTGATATTAAAAAAAAGAAGCGAAGAAGAAAATATAGTATTTATGAAGTATAATAACTTATTTTGAAAAAACTAAATGATGATTTTTAACATTATTAAGCCTAGAGGTAATATAGATTTAAGGAAGACCAACAACAAAATTTTGAAAATACAGACATTTCAATAAATTATTAATTTATTAATTTATCGATTGATTAAAACTCTGATTAATTAATAAATTTGGCCGGTCACGATCTTATTAATTTACAGAGGTTTTACTATAACATGGAATTTGGATTGGTTTAACTTTCCACCTGGACAAATTTAGTTTTTGAAATTTAGCCCAATCTCTATGTAAGTAATATGTAATCAATATGCAAATAGTCCAATAATATACAAATTGGGTTAAATTAGGTTGGACATTTCTGATCACTGTTCGTCGACTCGGGATCGATGGCTGGATCGACAGTTGTCGATCTTGAGTCGATCACACTGGATCAAAAGATCTCGAATGATCCTAATACAAACCTAAAAATAATTTAAAAAGTAAAATTTTAATCCTGTCGAGTCGTCTCAGACAATCCAACCCAATCATGGGCCGATCCAGACTATCCAGAGCTTCCATGACGATCTTGACAGAGTCCAATCTTCATTTTCATTTTTTCATAAAATTTTTACTGTAATATATATATATATATATATATATATTTACCTAATTATCATGAAAGTCCATTCCCTGCAGAAGAAGTGTACATGGATGTTCCTCCAGGTTTTGAGATCACTACTGACAAGAGAAAAGTATGTAAGCTGAAGAGGTCTTTGTATGGCTTAAAGCAATCTCCAAGAGAATAGTTTTGAAGATTTACCCAAAGTATGTTAAGGTATGGGTATCGTCAAAGTCAAGCAGATCATACTTCTGAAACATTCACCTCAAGGGAAGATTACTGCTCTGATCGTCTATGTGGATGACAATGTGGTGACTGGTGATGATGTCAAAGAAATGGGGAGGTTGAAATTTACTTGGCCAGGGAATTTGAGATCAAAGACTTAGGGACACTACGTTATCTTTTGGGAATTGAAGTGACCAGGTCGAGATAAGGGATCTTTGTTTTACAAAGGAAGTATGTTCTCGACCTTCTCGCCGAGACAGGGATGTTGGGGTGTAGGCCTATTGATACATCAATTGAGCAGAACCATAAGTTGGGAGAAGATACTGAAGACACTCCCGTGGACAGAGAGAGGTACCAAAAATTAGTAGGAAAATTAATTTACTTGTCCTACACACGCCCCGATATTGCTTATGATGTAAGTGTGGTAAGTCAATTTATGCATACACCTTGTGAGGCTCACATGGAGGCGGTGAATAGGATTCTTCGTTACTTGAAGTCTACCCCAAGAAAGGGGTTATTGTTCTCCAAGCATGATCACCTAGAGGTATAAAGGTATATACTGATGGAGGTTTCAAGTGTGATTGCCTAGAAGTAGAGGCATATATAGATGCAGATCGGGCAGGTCTGTGATGGATCTTAGTCAACCTCTGGTTATTGTTCTTTTGTAGGGGTAAACCTAGTTACTTGGCTTAGCAAGAAACAATCATTGGTTGCTAGGCCTAGTGCTGAAGCTGAGTTTAGAGCTGTGGCTCACGGGGTTTGCGAGTTGTTGTGGTTAAGAATATTATTGAAGGAGCTTGAGTTCGACATTGGAGGTCCTATGAAATTACAGTGTGACAACCAAGCTGCCATTAGCATTGCTCACAATCCTATTCAACATGATAGAACTAAGCATGTTGAGGTGGATAGACTCTTTATCAAAGAAAAACTAACAGCAGGTTTGATAAGCACTCCTTTTGTGAAGACTGAAAATCAGATTGCCGATATCCTAACAAAAAGAGTTCCAAGTCGACCATTCAACTCCTTTCTTGACAAGCTGGAAATGCGGAACATTTATGCACCAGCTTGAGGGGGAGTGTTGGAATAGTTTACGGTAAATATCTTGTTAGTCCTTTAGGTATTTGTTATTTGTAATTAAACCCATGGAGTATTTATGTAATTGTGTAAATAACACATCACCTTCAATATAGATCTAGTTTTTCAGTTTAGAAGGAAAATATCTCTACAACTTACAACCAAACTTGATGTTTTGTGCTTCAAAATCATCCCCCATTTATAACCCCAAAGCCCATTTGTTAGGGCTCTTTTTCAAATAATTACTCCCCACCACTTTCATCTTCCCCATCGTCACCACCAACACTACAACACCTCCACCACCATTTTCTTCCCCACCCCCTCCCCCTCCCACTCTTAACAGAGAGAAAAAAAAAAAACCCCACCATCACTCCTTTTTCCTTCTTCTTTACTTCTTCCTTCCTTTTTTTTTATTTTTGTTTGTTTTGCAAAATGAGAAGAGAGAAATCTAAAGATAACATAGAGAGAGAACTAGAATTTTTGGAAAAAAAAAATCAATATGTCCTAATATCACAGTCGATTTTGATCTCTGTCCTCAACGATCATTAGTTGAAAAAAAAAATTTACTAGGTTGGTTTTGGTTATTTTTTCTAGATCTATTGTTGGTGGTGGAGGTGATGGTTGTGGTGATGATGAAATTATGGTATGGTGGAGGTGGAGGCGGTGTTGGCGATGGTGACAGTGGTGAAAGTGCTATTGTGGGGAAGATGAAAATGGTAGGATGTATTTTGTGGGGTGTAATTTTTAGAAGAAATTCTCTAACAAATGAGATTTGGGCTTATAGGCCAAAAAAAAAAAAAAAAAGCAATCCCCTGTGCAAATTGTATGCCCTAATATCAACTCCTAAAAATTTTAGGGAACTACACATATATTGAGGATATTGGGCATCCTCATAAAAAAAAATCAATCACCAAGAATCAATTATACCATCAGTACTCACTTATCACATTAATGGTAAAATTTATATCATTTTATGCAAACTAAATCATATTACCATTGGTTTTTAATTTTTTTATGAATATACAAATTTTTTGTGGCACCTACAATTTTTTTTCTTTTTATATGGTAATATCACCGTGCCTCTGGCACGGCTCAAAACGTTGGCCATCCTTCCCACAAATCTGCCGGGTTTGCGGAGAAGGGACTTCAGCAGATCTGTCGGTGGCGGTGGGAGGAGGAGCCGACACAGATCGAAGGAAAAAAACAGTAAGTGGAGAGGGGAGGTAGAGAGAAATCGAGAGAGGGCAGGGAGAGAGAGGGGGAGCCAGCTTATGAAAGAGGACATAATTTATAAACAGGACAAATTTGCCTCGGTTCGGAATTGTATAAGAGATGATGAAATGATGATAATGATGCTAAGAAGACGACAATGATTATACCGAATGATTTTATACATACCCATGCATGATTATACCGATGAAAGAAAATGGAGAACGGGAGAAACAAGATTCCGAACCCCAACAGTACCAGGAGCAGTGGTGTCCAGGACGAGCTTGGGCACATCACCCACATCGTAATCCCAGCACCCGTCATACGTTAAAATCAAATTCTGAAGTTCTTGCCACGTGGCAGGCTTATGTGAGCTACTGCTGGCTTTCGTTCTTCTTCTATGATCATCATCATCATCATCGTCGTTATTGTGGACTGCGGCGGCATCAGCAGCAATCGCCCGCCCTCTATTTTCGAGACGTCTATACCACTCGGCCTCATCTTGGGGTCTACATTCGATGATGACAAGCCTGATCACTCTGGAGCGAGATGATGATGATGATGATGCAGAAGAAATTAATTGGAGAAGACGATCGAGATGTGAGCGGCGAGAGAGTGGTGAATCAATGACAACGCTAAGACCAAGATCAAGCTGCGTCTCGGCAATTCTCCAAATCACTTCATAGGACAGCTCATTCATCATCTTCATCATCAAGGCCTGGGTCTCCTCCTCCTTCTGCCCCTGCTGGTGGTGGTGGTGGTGGTAGTGGTGGTGGAGATCAGGAAAAGCAGCTTCAGCTTCGGCGGTGCAATCACGAACATCGTCTTTGTCGATGAGGGGGAATCTTAGGGTTGAGGCTATTTTGCGTGCCAGTGTACTCTTCCCACTCCCTGGGTGTCCCTTCATCGCAATGATCATTTGTTGTTGTTGTTGTCGTAGTTGTTTTACCAATACCATCTCATCGTCCACCAGTACTTCCTTATTCTCTTGTTCTTCCATACATCTATAACTCTTTTTCTTCCGATCAAAAAATTATATAATCTCTTTTTCTCTCTAATAATTTCTAAGTAATTTATTGATTTTATCAGATAAGATGGTAAAAATAAAGAAAGGAAGAAAGAAAGAAGAGTTGAGTTGGGGATAAGATGGCTTAGTTGGCCTTCTTATCAATTATTACCCAAAAAAAAATAAGGAAAGGCTAATCTAGGGTTGAGTTTGATTCATTCCACTTCCATGATGTCTTTATATTTTTATTTTATTTTTTTTATTGGGTCATGCTTTATGTTTTTATTTTATTTTTTATTGGGTCATGCTAAAGTGTACTGCAAGTTATACTGCAAAAGCTATTTAGGAGGGTATTTACGTCAATTGAGAAATGACGCATATCACGAGAAGTGTGAGATTATTTGAGAACAGTGGGATGACTTTTGCAGTAAGATTTGTAGTAGGAAGCTCATTTGTGGGATTCGAACCCACGACCTCCACTAAGTAAACCTACTCTTCCAACCATTATAGCAAGTGGTGCTTTCTCATTGGGAAGCCCTATTTTGAATCTTATTAATCAGAACCTTGATATAGGGGTGACGCTCTTGCTCCGATGCTATTTTAGAATGAGGAATATGTTTTAATCTGTCACACTCCCACTTCCACTCCACTCCACGTTCTAGTTACTTAGTTTTGAATATAACTAATTAACATCAAAATAAAAAAGAAAAACTCTGACCCAAACTCAATAATTTCAGGCAGCCAATGTTTCAGCTGATCAACCCCGGTAATTTGAAGGCTAGCCCCTATCCAACACAATTTTTGGGGGATTGGCCCATGGCATGGCCTCCTAACAATTAGAGGTGTTAAATGTGTCGTGCCGGCACGGCACAGCACGGCACGCTTAAAAACAGGCACGGCACGGCACGGCACGACTAAGGTAACCGTGTCGTGCCGTGCCAAGCCACATGGCCCACTAGCACGAGCACGTCACGGCACTCCAATGGCACGAGCACGACACGGGCACGGCACGAGCACGACACGAGCACGGCATGACAAACTAGCACGGCCCACTAGCACGAGCACGGCACGACATGTCAATGGCACGAGCACGGCATGTTAAATGGTACGATTAGGCACGATTATAGCCGTTAGACGTGCCAACGGTCGGCACGTTTATAGCCGTTAGGCGTGCCAACACGGCACGACACGATTAGGCACGATTAGGCACGGTTATCAGTAAAACGGCACGATTAGGCACGGTTAAACATTAAATACAAATAAATAAGCATTGTAATTTTTTTATTATTTATTTACATATTATAATTTTAAGTTAAGATTAAAGGTTTAAGTAATGCAAATGATTAATAATTGAGTGGGTGCCAACCTAGTTAGGATGTACTCAAACTATAGTGATGCAATTCTCATCTTTGTTTAGCAAAATAACAAAGATGTATTTATTCAATATTAATAAAAGTTAGCTTGTTGAGAGTTTTACATTTGATTTAATATTTGTTTAGCAAAATAACATTTGACACATGCAACAGACATTTTGCATATGCAAAATAACATTTGACACATGCAAAAGACATTTTGCATATGCAAAAAAATATTTGACACATGCAAAAGACATTTTGCATATGCAAAAAAATATTTGACACATGCAAATTTCATTTTGCATATGCTAAATAACATTTGACACATGCAAATGTCATTTGGCATTAGCAAAATAACATTTGTCACATGCAAAAGACATTTAGCACATGCAAATTTCATTTTGCATATGCAAAATAACATTTGACACATGCAAATATCATTTGACATTAGCAAATTAAGATTTGACACATGAAAATTTCATTTTGAATATGCAAAATAACATTTGACACATGCAAATGTCATTTGGCATTAGCAAAATAACATTTGACACATGCAAATGTCATTTGGCATAAAAAAAAGGCAATTGGCACGATTAGGCAAGGTTAGGCACGGCTATGGCACAAGTTGGCACGCTAATGGCACAGTTATGGCACGATCAGGCACGCTAATGGCACGATTGAGCACGCTAATGGCACGGTTAGGCACGGTTGATGGTGGCACGGTTGATGGTGGCACGGTTGCTGGCACGGTTACTGACACGTTAATGGCACGATTAGACACGGCTAATGGCACGACTAATGGCACGGTAGGCACGACGTGCCGGCACGGCACGACACGGCTTGGAGTGTGTCGTGCCATGCCGAGTGATTTGTGTTCATGGCACGGCACGACACGACACGGTTAGCCGTGCCTCGTGTCGTGCCGGCACGGCACGCTACTTAGCCGTGCTGCAAGGGCAGCACATATAAAGAGCTTCCTTATTTGTATCCATCCAAGCCTACATTTGGCCTAGCTGGTACTGCTGAGATTAACAACCCAGAGATGTTCTAGCTTCTAAGACTTGTATTAACTCCTCTCCCTTCCTTTACCTATAGATATATAGGTGATGATGGCATTAGATGGAAACATACAAAACCTAGCAGGTCTAATCTGCCTGTTTGAGTTCAGATGATCTATCTCCATTTTGCTTATCCCCCACCCAAACACATTTGCTAATTTTGCCTCGGGAATGGCCCTTGTGAAACCGATTCAATAGATAATTTTTATTAAAATGTTCTCCTCACCATATAGATAACCAAAATCTAATATTTTGATTCTGACACCATCAAATGGAAGCTCACAAAATCTGACAATTTCATTGTCATATCCACTTATTAGGCAGATTACTCGTCCTTCTGCGCAAGCTCATTCACCTTGACCACTTCTTGTCCAATGTGTTCGAGAGCAAAGTAAACACTCCTCGCTGAATGCATTTCCACCTAAGATTGTATTGTTTGCTCCTTATTAGCAACTAGAACCGCTGTAAAGAGATGACACTCTCACTCCGAAACCTTGCTCCCACTCCCAAACCACGCTCCAGCAGTTTTGACCCCACTTGACCTTACACCCAGTCAAGAAAGTCAAGACGGGTCTGCGAGCACCATAGGGCTCTCAAACTTAATAACTAGAACAAATAAATAAAAATTAAGAAAAAGTTATATAAAAGGACAAGTGAATCCAAACAGTAGTGTGATGACATTATCGAATTAATTCTCCAACTAAAATAATTCGTTACCATATGGGTGATCTTTCCTACCATATTTTTCCTCTTCTTGTACAACAACCAAAAAGAAGAACAAAAAAATAAGAAGGGGGTGGGGGGTTGGGGATGGGATTTGATGTATTGTATTGTATGGGGTGTGTGCATATCAATACTACCCACGCAGAGATCTAGCATCTTGAGATTCTTGACAAACAAACATCACATCTCTCTCAATCGCTTCTTCTTCTTCTTCTTCTCAGCTAACAATAAAACAACAATCTCCACATTGAAATGATGTCATCTGACTCTGCATTTTTCTCCCCGACCCATCGATCCATCCCATCTCCAAAATTTGAGCCAGAATCTGACCCAACCAAACCATCATCTTTCTTTAGGGGCCCCAGTCCCACTACCACCACGTTGTCGTTTATAAGAGTGACTACCTCTCCCATGTCCACTACCTGAACCACCATCACCACCACCACTGCCACCAGTAGCTGGACCACCACCTTGTAATTGGTATTGTTTGTGATGGTGGAATGGAGTGCCATGTTGTGTCTCATCACTCAAAAGTGTTCTCAGAAAACTGTTTGAACTGCTGCTACTGCTTGGCGGCAGACCCATCATATTTCTCGGACCAGCTGAGCCTGAGCTTTGCGAAAACTCTTTTCCTGGAGTCACAGAGTCAACAACTTGTCTCAAGGATGGGGGGATCCCTGATAACCCGTCATGATTAAGAACAGAAGCTATTGCGCAAACAGATGTCATCATATCTGGAGGAAGAGCTTTTCGTGGGTGTGCTGCCTACAAAACACGAAACAGATTTTAGATCACTCGGCCTCATCGCTATAATAAAAAAAACACATACATGGAACAAACCCTACTTGGGATTCAACAGAAACCCATGGAATACAATACTAGATAGCACCTCGTCTTATGCATTTCTCCTGAATGTAAATAATGCAAGGCGTACTCCTTGACAACAACAGTAAATAAAAACTAGATGAAGACAGTGCGACAAAGGAAAGTACTTACTTTGAACAAGATTGCTGCCTTTAACCGCTCTCTCAAGCAGTAAATCCGAGCAACATCAAGTGCTGTTGACTCAAACACAAGCCAACGATCAACAACAACAGTAACAGTATTTTCAGGGTCGGCCATGATTCGCTCCGCACGTTGTTGTCCAATAGACGATGTTGTATTCATCTCCTCATCACTTCCACACGAGACATCGTCTTCTTCTACATCGCTCTCCTCATCCTCATAATTAGTATCCTTTGAAGGAGCAACAACCATCTCTGTCGCAAGTAACAATAAGGGGAACGGCCCCACAACACAGCAGTTCCTTATGTACATACCTCCATCACCACGGGTTATTTCATCAAATATCAGCAGCGTTTGACTAATGTTTTTGTGAAATGATCTAAAAATTGAAGAGTGCGGGTGCAAACGAACTTTAGCACCACCTGCAGTCTCCACAACAGCTCTTTGTCCACTTCTGTGAGGCGGGAGTAATTTTCCAACCATAGGATACATGCCTGCCACAAGGACTGCGTGAAGTACACCTGGACTACGTGCATTCAAGTTATAACTGGATACGTCCTCTGGGATAAACGCATTTCGGATCAACTCTTTTAGGAGCTGCTTACGCAAGCGAGACAACATATTCATGGTGCTAGAGGAGAGAAAATACTGAGAACAGAATCGTGATTCTTGACCCTTGGCTTTTGCACGTTCCCAACAATCGTATGCTGTAATGATAATTAGCTGATCACCTAGGCCACCGCACAAAGATGCAAGCTCAGCTCTAGCAGCCATGGCTTTCTTCTTTTCATCTGGGGCCATGGGCAGAACAAAGGGATCTCTGTACTCAGACGCACATGCTAGAGTCAGAGCTGGATCGAGGCAGCTCATCAAAATGGCAAAGAACAGCATCTTGCTTGTTGATGGATGCACTGGCAGACAGCCAAGTTTTTGCCCAAGTTCAGTAAGGGTTTCATCAACTGTCAAGGCTCCAATTTCTTGAAGAACCATAATTGCATTACGAATGGTTTCAAAGACTGGAGGATCCAAAGTCTTCTGCAAAAAATCTGCTATTCTGCAATTTGGATCAAGCAACTTCACCTGCCAATAGAAAAAGATCAGATAAGCACAAAATTGCCTTTGTTGCCAACTTTCCAAAGTTTTCAAAAAGCACACAATTGTCTAACATTTGAAAAGAAAACAATCAAAGTTTTCCATTGATACAGATCATAAGTGGCAGGAAAACCTCAGACGAACACTATGAGATAGCCTTAGTTCTTCAATCAACAATCTCCTAAATAATGCTTTTATGGTCTGGTTAATATGGGGATTCTTAACTTGTTCAAACCCACTTACCTACTTATGGTCTACTGATTTAGTTCCATTTCCACCTTTAACAACTAACCTATTTATGTAGGAGGAGGGATCAATTGTTGTGGTCGTTGTGTTTCCGTGCTCACATGTAGGGCCCATATGGAGATGATCCAAGGGCTGATTTCTGGTGAGGTTTCTCCACTCACCATGTAGATCATCCTCACTGGAAATCACAACATTCTAAAACCTCTAACCCCAAAAAAAATTTGGATGATTTATGGGCAGTCTATTTTCCTTGTTATCTTAAACCGACTTCTTATGGGGTTTTAAGTTCTAGGATGAGGTGATTTTTTTATTTTATGATGATCTACAAGGTGAGGAGATCACCCTCAGATCATCCCCATGTGGGCCCTGCATGTGACCACGGCAACACAACGGCATTTTTATCACGACAATTGATCCCTCCAATATATATATAAGCTGTTGCAGGATTGGACGTCTATCTATCTCACCACGTCAATGACGGCGGAAGCTATATATATATTGTCAGGATCCGCATACACAGAAAAGTTTACGACTAGTTTACACAGGCTTGTGGGGACCAAATGGAGAAGATCTAAGGGTTGATTTTCGGTGACGATGTCCTCATAACCATATAGATCATGCTCACCAAAAATCATATCATTCAAAGACTTCTAACCCCTTCATCTTCCCATTGAAAATTAACGATAAAATAGATCACTCAATTACAATTAAATTTTCAACCAACTTTTGAAAGGATCAGAAGTTTTATAATGATATGATTTTATTTTAGGTTGTTGTACATGGTGAAGAGAACATCCATACAAAATTTGCCCTTGGATCATCTCCATGTGGGCCCCACAGGCCTGTGTACACTTTTTTATGTACACTTTTCTATGTACACGCCTGACTCGTATATATAGAAACAAAAAAAATGAAATAACTTCATATTTATCCTTTCTTAAATTTCCCAAGAATAATCTAATAAAAAATGGTTAAACACTCTCGATACCTTCCTCTCCAAAATAATACAACGTGAATGAATTTATGACTGCTGAAAAATAGTTGATACATCAGAGGAATATTCAATAAATACCTGCAAGCAGAGTTCCTCAATTGGCATCCGTCTGATTTCCGGAACTTGGAACTCTAGTAGAGATGCAGCTCGAGTCTTTGAGTAAAGATGGTAACATATTCCTGGTTGACAGCGTCCTGCACGCCCCTCTCGCTGCCTTGCACTAGCTTTTGAAACCCAAGAGGAATGGAGTGTTGATACATTATTGTAAGGATCATAATTTTTCTCTTTCATACGGCCACTATCTATAACATAAACTACATCATCAATGGTAACTGCAGTCTCAGAAATGTTCGTCGATAGAATGATTTTACGGGAACCATAAGGTGGGCGTCTGAAAACCTTTTTCTGTTCAACAGATGGA
This sequence comes from Macleaya cordata, assembly GCA_002174775.1. Lineage (NCBI taxonomy): Eukaryota > Viridiplantae > Streptophyta > Magnoliopsida > Ranunculales > Papaveraceae > Macleaya > Macleaya cordata. Next base: position 154,063 of record MVGT01003961.1, read on the forward strand.
ACCATAGAGTGAAGAGATAATATTACAAACTTCGAAGTATCTTTAAAAAATGGGGAAGAAAGTAATCTTATTCGGATTTTATTTATTTCATCCCATCCTGGAAGAAATACAAGGATAGCGCCTTCTATAGAATCAGTGCATATTTTCTTTAACAAACGCTCTACGAGAGCAACATCGATATGTTCTGGATTGGCGGTAGAAAGATATTTTTCGAGTAGCTCTTGTTCTTCTGCGGATTTGGGAAGGGCACTCTCAATATGGTGCTTGATTATTTCAGCAACTTCCCCCAGGTTTTCTCTTTTGGCCCATTCCAAAGCTGTCGTTCCATCCTTGGCACATAGATGGCAATCCGCACCAAATGAGAGGAGCTTGCAAACATCGCCAACTCTTCCTTTTCCAGCAAACACCATTAATGGTGACGCTCCAGTCAACGAATGTTGATAATTATATACTCTTGAGGTTTCCTCAGAGGAGAGTAGTTCTAGGAGGGGATCAAACTCATCACTAGACCATGCCAAGTTAATAGCTTCATCAAGGGCAGCTTTATAATCCTCTGTTAACTCAGCATCTTGCACTCCGGAACATGAAGCAGAATCAAGATGATTTGCCCCCTGTGGTTTTAGAATAGAAAGAACATCCTCCAGATAGAAAGTCTTGACCTGAAGCATGAAAGATATGGATTACAAAATAAACTACGGCCAAATGACTAGTTACCTTATAGTCTCATGGGAAAGGTTTTTACTGGATATGTAAAACCAGGGACACGGATAATTGGGCAGCCACCAAAGTATTGCGAAAATCGTTCGGCATCAAGAGTAGCGCTCATAAGTATCTGTAGACATAAAGAAATTGTAGGAACAATATTGAGGACTTGTAGTACTAAAGAATTATTTGTCAAAAGATGAAACCAAAATATATCAATTCAAATCTAGAAGTAAAACATTAGGACTGACCAGACGTAGTTGAGGATATGCAGGGAGCATGTCTCTGCAAAGAAGCAACGATAATGATGAAAAAGTATAATCAAAACATATGCAAACAAAGCTTTACATTGCAAAGGATAGAAGTATACAAAATATGGAATGATTTCACCATATTTTGCTCTTCATCTCCTCTAAATTTTTCCAATTTTCTAAGTACACTGTTCTATAGCTTAACCAAAAATACAGCAAGAACCTACCATGCTCTGAAAGTCGAGAAAATAGAAAGAGATATCACACAAGACATACAGTCCTAGAGTCTAAGGAGACACTAACAAGAGGGTGCAGACCACTAACTATATGCATCCTGAATTTTACAACTTACATGTCAGTCACGTATATGTAAGAAAAAAAAATTGAAATGGTCGTATATGTAAAAATTTAAATCTTAATGCATAAATCCACAATGCAAACCAAAAATGTAATTTCTTTAACAAGCATGTACCTTAGGATCGCCAGCATAAAATCAGAAAAGCGATCTCTTTCATGTATTTCATCCTACAAAGGTAAGAATATATGAGAAGGGGCAATACACAATGAAACATCATAACAAAATCAGACAGAAAAGACACTACAGCCCTTCCAAGTGAAAGATATAAAAAGCAAACAGAAGACAATTACGCCTAGAATGTATGCTTTATGACTATGTAATAGCAGGACCAGTTTCTCTTTCCACTTACTGTTATATTATATAAGAAAATAGATCAAATGCCACTTATCAAACCACACCAATTTTCTCTCATGTAACGAACGATGCTTTTATCATGTCTAAGTCTATCTCCTCATTTTGATTTCTCTTCCTCATTGTTGGAAAAAATAATATACATTAATTAAAGCAAGTGTACTTGTGTACTTTCAGTTCATCAATTACTCTCTATACTTGACCTTTCCAATGGTTATAGGCAGATATTTTATTCATCTTGTATCCATTAGAAACGCGCATATCTCCTTATAAAGAAAAAGTAGAACACATACATAGATTCAGGGTATCTTAGCCTTTCACACTTGAAAACAGCTTCTTTTTTTTGAAAAAAAAAAAACACCACCACCTACTGCATGTCACTCGCACAATCCCAACTCCTAGCAAAACTACATGAGAAAAACTGATTTTTATACCAAAAAAAAAAAAAAAAACTAAAGTCTCATGTGTGTGATTCTAACACAGCCACAATATTGAGCAAAAGTACATGTGCTGCTGAGTAGTACAATAAATAAATAGTTTGACTAGTTTTACCAAACTGGACAAACTCTATCATTCTCCCTTTTCTCTCCACATTTTCTTCTCTTTTTCTTGATCTAGGGTTTAGGTTTGTGACCTGGAGTAGAGGTTGTCAAGAAGAGTAAGCTGCTCATCTCCTAATTGCTTGGTGGCGAATAGGGTCCTTCAGCTTATTGTGGTGCTCCCATGGATCTCTGGGTGCTATTACCCTAGTCCCTAGTTTGGAAAGGTTGTAGATTCTCGAAGGAGGGAAAGACCCTTTGGAGTCTCATCCCGCATGCAATCTTTTGAGTCCTTCGGAAGATCGGGAATGATGAGGTCTTTAACTCTAAGATTTACCTCCTTCATGTAATCATACTCAAGGTGAAGAGTATTTTGTATTACTGGGGTAAGGGTCTGGGAGTGTACCAGACATTTTTATTTTCAAGACTTTGTATTTCGGTGGGATACGATAGCCCAGGTGCTCTAATTTGATGGGAGCACCAGATTTGCGATTCTTTTGTACAACCTTTCTTCTTTCTATATAATTCTTTCTTTCTACAAAAATAAAAAGATGGAGTAGAGGTTCCCTTTTGATCCCAAATTGAGGGTTATTCTCTAGTTGGTAACTGATCAATGTTTGGTTTAATGCAAGCAAGATTAAGCTTCCAAGGGGCAGGGGTTTATTACATTGTTTCAAAGTCCTTTGCTTATTTCGATCCTAACAAGTCTATTGATGTAAAGCCGAAATGGGCCCAAGCCCAGACACCTAGTGCTAGGCGCTAGTTATAAGGGCCTTTTGGTCCTTTCTCCTTCGGACTTGTATAAAAGATGGTTATCTTGGACAGTCATCAGTTTTGGGGATTAATTTTTTGAGGCAGAAGAAGAAAAAGTTGAAGGTTTTTGTGCTTGGAAATAGGTAAGGGATAGCTGAAACCCTAATTTTCCAATAAATTCTTTTAGTTTCTTTGGTTAGATTGTCAGTGACTTCTGCCACAAAAATCCACATCAAATTGGTATAGAGCTAGGTTATTCTAGACGATTTTGTGATGGTTACTGATATGGAAAAGAAATTGGATCTGTTAGAGATAAAGAAAGAGAGCGGGAAGCCGGGTGGCTAGAACCCAAGTCACCCAACACATTTACCCATCCAACGAAGACCATTTTCGAACCCATATGGCTGGAAACGCATCGCCCCACCCAAGTCACCCGACACAACGCAGAGATGGTAGAAAAACTAAATTTGAAGGTAAAACCACAGTGATCAAGAAATGGTGGTGAAGTAAAAGTAGATAAACGAACTTTGGTTCCTTTTCTGATTAAAAGTCTAGTTTACTATAGTGCCCATGGATCTGTCATCTATTATTAGAGTAGTCGACCATGGCAGTTTGTGCCTCACCAACTAGCTAATCAGACGCGAGCCCCTGATCAGGCAGATTCCTCCTGTTGCTCCTCAACCTATGGGGTATTAGCAGCCATTTCCAGCTATTGTTCCCCTTCCAAGGCGTGAGAATATTTGCTACGGAGCAAGAAACATGCACACTGTCATGCATTCAGAGCATCAATAGTGCTTATGTTGCTTCCTCCAATCCTACTGCCACCAAAGCCGACGACAATGCCGCCAACCTTGTCAGTTGACGTTAGTTCTCTATCATAGGCGCTCTCTATTGGTACGTTTATGCTACTATGAATTCCTTTTTAGCCTCCCTTATTGTTGTTATGTTTGTTTTATCGCTAATCTTAAATTCAAAATTCAGATGTTGTTTGTGTGAAACTGATGGAGGATTACACCTCCACAAGAGGGGATATACAGAATACAACCGATGTAGTGCTAGGAGCACCTCTTCTTAATCCCTCAAACTATCGCATGGCTCCAGTCGGGCACGAAGAATTACAAAGACAGGTCTCAGAATTATGCCAAAAAGGTTTTCTTAGAGAGGGTATGTCCCCTTGTGTTGTACCTGCTTTATTGACTCCTAAAAAGGATGGCAGTTGGTGAATGTGCATAGATACTAGATAGCATCATTAAAAAAATTACTGTGAAATACAGATTTCCAATTCCTCTTCTCGAATATAGGCTAGATTGATTGCATGGGACACAGGGATTTCTCAAAGTTGGATCTTTTGTGGGATTCATTAGATTCAGCTTAGGCCTAGAGATGAATGTAAGATTGGCCTTCGGTCTTTAAATGCTCTGTCTACATTAACGCGGTGATGAATCAAATTCTGAGGCCTTGTTTGGGGAAGCTTGTCATTGTATGTTTTGACGACAAACTGATTTAAAACACTATAGAGGACGAAAATGTTAGCCATGTGGAGACTACTTTACAACATTCTCAGGCTTCCTCCCCCCAATTCCTGCCTTGTGCCATTCCAGACATTCGGCCACCGAAACCCACCCTCTCTTCCATCTTTGGCCAAAAACACATATTTCTGCCATTTCTTGTTCGGACCAACGTCAGAGATACGGATGAATTCTCCCCGTGCATTCTTCAAGCAGCTTCTGTCCAAAAACGAAAACGTCCCCAGTAACCATGACCTCTTTCTGTGAGCTCCAACCCAGAGGTGTCAAGAATTGATGGAAATTTGGTTGGGTGGAGCTGGAATCTTAATGAGAAAGAATGATTTATGGTCAAATCTCTTTATGCTAGACTCTGTCCACGAGCTACTTTGAAATTCCCTGTTGCTCAGGTCTGGTGTAACGGGACTCCCTCCAAGGTTAACTTCTTTGTGTGGGCGGCAGCTTTGGGTAAGATTCCAACGGTGGACAATCTCATTCGGAGAGGCTTCTCCCTTGCTCTTCAGTTATAGTTGGAGCATTCCGGCCTCCCCTGTGGGATGATCCAAGCTTGGAGAGCATGCAGATTTTCGAAGAATGGGAGGCAACTTTGGGGTCCCATTCCTCCTGCCATCCTTCGGTGTCTTTGGAAAGAGAGGAATGAAATCATTTTTAGCTGTAAACAATCAACTAAGTTTGAGTTGATCATTAAAGTTAAGTGCTTTGTTTTTTGGGGGGAGGGGCGTAGATCTTCTTAGAGGTCTGAGGTTCAAAGATTTTGTTTTTAGATGGGAGTCGGTTATCCAGTCCCTATGTTAATGGACTGGTTGGCTTGTTCTGTGTTTATTTCCTGCTCATTCTTTCTCAATAAAATTCATTTTTTACCTTTAAAACAAAAGAACAAATCAGACTTACCAAATCAGGATCTAGTAAATTATATATACATAGGCTCAGAAACAATGCATACAACCCTAGATAAATTCAGCATTCTTGAAATTTACTAGGCAATTAGGCAAACTATAAGAGTAAAAATTGGTAGTCATGAGAGAATAGGATAGTTACCACAATAATGTGGGTAAGGTCAGAAACGCTATGCTTCCGGGTTTCATGTTTAGCTCCTGTATTTGATGGCCCAAGGCCTTTATCCACCAGTACCCTCAAAAGAATACCATTTGTGCAAAACATAATAGATGAGTTCTTTCCACCTTTAGTCTCCATCCGTATCTGATGTTAAAACAAACAATAGAACTAATAAGTAGAATATAATATATCTAAAAGACAAAACACTGTCTTAAGAAAATGGGTAGGATATTGGCATTGAGCGTGCGTAAATATCTGAAGTGAAGGAGGGGGATATTTTAAGTTGACTAACAAACTTACTAGCCTGTTTTGCGAGATAAACTAGAAGCTTAAGTTTCTAAAGCTGGGACAGATTTTTTAAGGGCTTCTCCAAAAGATTCACCATAGTTTATCCTTGATTTAAGTGACAAATACATTGAATTAGACATCACTGATTGTGTAGCAAAATCGTGCAGTACATATGTAAATATTTATGCACCCGCAGAAAACTCAATTTGAACCATCTTTCCAAAAATTCTATTGCTTTGAATACAAATAATTTTTTTGTTCTTTCAATCAAGTAAGAAAAGAGGTAGATCGAAAATAAGAAGCAGAAGTTTTCCTAATGTCAATGAAATGCTAAAAAAAAGGGTACGTTTTTAACAAAACAGAAATACAAAAAATACCTTGTAACCAACGGTGTCCCCAACATTTTCTCCTCTTTCATAAGAGATTCTCTCAGCAACTACAGAAAAAATCTCAACTCATGAGTACAAAGTAAATTCAAATAAAATAGAAGTGGAGCGAAAGAAACTGAAAAGAAAAGGAAAACCAGAGATATGCACATAAAGGCATTGTCAGGTATCATGCACCTGATATAGCTGATATACGTCGAGGTTGAGTACACACAATTTTACACGCCTCACTCTTGCCCCACATATGGTCCAAAAGAAATTGTGGGACCTGGATTATGTTGGTAAGAGAAACAAAAATCAACTATCAGATTAGAAAAATATCTGAAAGATAGTATAGAAGTAGCTAATCATAAAAATGCAATAACAACCTAATAAAGCATCCCATGCTCGTAACTTGTGAGTATATTCTTGGGAAATAAGAATAAAAACCCCTCTATGAAAAGATTAAGATAAAAGGTTGGCATCATTTTATTTCCCTCATTCCCTGTTCTGGTGATCTAATATGCAGAAACATTTAATTAAAGGCCCACATATGAGTTGGGCAAGAAGACTTTAAAACTGTCAAATAGAGAAGAACAGAAGAAGTAATTCCCCACATGTACACTCTCATGTTCACACATGCGTGCACAGAAACAGCCATCATATTAAATGTACAATTACTAAAAAAACAAGACTGTAATAAGATCTTTGTTGTTAGTTACCTAAATAACAATCAATATATAATTAACATCTTTGTTTTTTTGTAATCAATATATTCACATAAACATGTACAGAAACAGTAATCATAACTTTATAAAGTGAATATACACTCATAGCATAAAGTCATAAACACGACATGTCCTTGAAGACAAAATTTGAGAAGCACTTTTTTGTTGTTTACCTAATTACAATAAATATACTCAAATAATCTTAGGCATAGTATTAAGATTAACCGAACATGACTGTAGTTCTTAAAATCAAACTCTTCCAGTGTTACTGCTTATACCGAAGAATTTTTCCTCTTCGCTTCCAGGGCTGGGTTGTTTGAGACAGAAGAAAAAGGTTGGCAGCTATCATAGAATGGGTTGCAAAAGTCTAGCTTTCAAGGGCATTTTGAATATGTCGATGCCCTCAAAGCCGAAGAGCTTCAAAGTAAGACCACCATCGTTACTACTACACCATCCACAGTTTCCTTAAGTTCTTGTTCCCAAGCTGAATACAAAGTTCACAGGATTTAAATGCTTTGATTGCGGTGAATTTGGTCATAGGCTTGCTGACTGCCCTAAGAAGAGGAAGAAAAGGGTCGGGATGTTCACTGAACTCAAGAACAAGAATGAAGAACCACTGAAGAGGTTCTAGACTTCTAGTACCTGCTGTAACTGCACGATCTCCAATGGTAGAACGCAAGATTGTTTACACACCAGAGGGCTATCCACCACTCTGAGTTTGGGTCCAATTCTTTTGTACTCAGGGAGAATGATGTAGATTTGTGTATGGCAGGCCCAAGCCCACTATGCAAGCCCATTTTTCTATTTATAGGGTTCCTTTAATTGATTTCGTTGCACCTAGAAACTCTTGTTACACAGTTTTTGCTTATTTGAGAATTGTAAAAGAAGAAGAAGATAAATCCTTCTTTACAGGTTTCCCTTTAATGTTCTAAACAGTGTTTGCTTCTGCCACTGCATACATCACCCTTCACTTTGCATGCAAAATTTGTGGCTTAAAGTTGAGATACGTATGCATAATGCTGGTGCTGCTTTCAGGTTGTTTCATGTTTAATGACTAAATTAAACTCCTTACAAGAAAAGCTGAAAAAGGAAGAAGAAAGATCATCCAAAAAAGGGGTGACACATTCCAGTAAAAAAATCCTGGGAAAACTTTAAATGTGCAACTGCCAACTGCTTCACGGAAACAAGAAATTAGATTTTCACGAAAGGGCCCAACAAGCCCATGATGAAAGATTGCTCATATCAACAACTAGAAATCATCTTTCAGGCTGATTTTGAGTAGTAGTTCACCCAAGGGTACACCACACAACACGCTCACGGGATCACTGAGCCCAAAAACTGCACCAGGTGTCAAGATATAGTGTGAGCTGCATGACCAACATGCTTGACAGCTACTCCTGAGTCCTGACCAACAACTCAACTGTCCTCATCACCATATGATAGTATAGATTAGTTAACATAAGAATATGATTAATTAACTGAAGTTGATTTTAGTAACTACTTAGCAGTTTGATTAATACTTGCGGAAAAAGTAAAATTAATTCATAAAGACAGATACTATTTCCAGAATTAACTACAACTGGTTTTGCTTTTAGCTAAAATGACTGTGTTATAAAAAGGATCATATGTAAATCATGCTGAACATAGAATCAACCAATGCATTTGTGAGAAACAATGCATTCGAAGCAGTAGCCTTCATGTAAGATATGTTAAATATACCAGAACGAAAAGAAAGCTGAGAATTAACCTGTGTGGTTTTCCCGCACCCTGTCTCACCAGATATGAGCACTACCTGCATTAAAACATAAAACAATGAAACAAATCTCAGAAAATGATACGGAAGTTCTGTATTCAGCATCAGGTTAAAGCATCACATAGAACTACACTAAAACAGGGGTAACCCAAGATAAAACTTTAGCACTGAAGGATCAGTTAAAAATAGTTGCATCTTATCAAGATATATGGGCAAGACACAATATTTCTGAATAATACATAGATCAGGGAGGGGAGAAAAATAGAAGCCACTTCATTTTAGTATTTATTCAATATTCATTCAAGATCTAATGAGACTTCTAAATTCAACATCACTAAGTTATTTAATATTATGATTCACTATGTCATACAATCAAGTATTTAGAAACTTTCGTTTTAAAAACAGAACTAAAATACTTAAGAAATTATGAAGGTGTTTAATTGTGTAATATAAAAAAGTAAATTGGAAAATAAAATTCCCTAAGCAGTACCAAAACCAGCACCTGTCAGGGTTCGGTTCTTGTTCAGGTACCAAGGTTCCAGTTCTGGAACCGAAAAAGGCTATCACAGAATCTGTTATATTAAAATTGCAGATAAAAAGTGTTTTTTAAAGAAACGTGATATCCTTAGTACTAGTAAAAGAACCCAGTATGGCTCCTTAGGTTATTCCAGTTCAATTCAGCTTCAAATATGCATATGCCAAAACCTCTCATATACAATGCACTCGATTGCTATTGGTTCAGGTTTCAGAAGTGAAACAAATTGTACTCAGATGATTGTTGTTTCACTATGTCATACTACCAAATTTAAAGCCATGTAAACCATTACAAGTTAAACATATATATATATGCAATCTACAACCCCTGATAGGTGGATAGAAAAATATAAATGCAATAGATATATGAACCTGGTGAGATTCTAATGTAGAAGTAATGGCATCCTTGAAGGATGCAATTGGAAGCTTAGATCTCTCTTCAGCAATCTGCATGAACCCATAGTAAAACTTCAGTATCGACAAATTTCAGCAGAAGGGAGTAATTTTTCCACAACTAGGCCTAATGACTAGAAAACATAGCTAAATATCAAACTATCTGGGAGTCGGTACGAACCTGTCTTAGGTTTGGGACCTTTTTCATTCTATAAGCATCTGCCTCCACCTTCTTTGCAATTTCAACTTTGTCCATTGAAGGTTTGCAGAAACTATCATCTTTGCTCCTATGTCCTCTACCAGTATGTCGACTAGGGTTCGCAGACTGACCATTGCTTAGCTCTCCCTCATCAGGAGGAAAACTCGTAAATAAATGCTGTAAAGTCTTTTTTGAGTTTTCTGAAAAAGCCAAATAAGCAAGGTTTTCCTCTCCCTTCTTGCCTTGCTTGTTCTTCATTTTACATTTGTAAACAGAAACTTGCCGCTGATCACCTCTCCTGTTCAAGTTGAGGTTCATAAGGAATTACTCTCCAAATAGTCTCAAAATAGTTTTCTCAAATTTAGCCTAACACGTTAGATTCTTCTGAAAGCATGGGTTAGTGGATACAAAATCCTGTAAAACAACTATTATTTCACAAGTATCTAAAATTATTCCCATAAAACATATATTCTGTCAAACTCAATAGAAGCAAGGGTGTTTATTCAATTTTAGCAGAATACATATGAAGTTGACAATAAAATATAGATAAACCATCTTAACTCACCCAGTACTTTTCGACTCCATACCCATTCTCCTACACAATATATGCACCACAGCCCGTTCAGGATTTGTAAGGCCTGCTTCGAATGTGTACTCTGTATGTCAAAAGAAAAAGGGTGAGGCCATTAAGAGCAACTCAAAGTTTAACAGAAAAGATCTTTAAGACTTTCCTACTTCAATTTTACTAAATGAATTACTGAGTTCGCCATATATAAAGCGGTGGCAGATAAAACACAAATTTGTAATGTCAGACTCAGAATTCCAAGCCTCAAATCCATAAGAAACAAATATCGCTGCTGTCATGATATCTGGAATCGGAAAACCAGTATAACTTCTTAATGTCAGTCAAAGCATCTACCCTTCAAATGCCTTACCTCCAAATCTCTTTTGACTGGATAAACTATGAAAACTCACTTGTTAGGTTTTGCTTAATAACCCTAACTTCTAAGTTTGTCAATTTTCTCACTCAGTTTTGGACTACTCCCGCCCACCATGCTTGTTAAACACCAATAGAACGAAGAACACCAAATCAGCTTGATGCATAAATCTTGTAAGCTCAAAAATTATGAGACTCAAATCGATGATCCTAGAACAACCAAAATGACATTAAAAATGAATAACTAAGTCATTCTTAGACGAAATCATAACAACATATAAAGACCCAAACTTTCTAGGAACAAAAGAGTGCAAAAAAAGAAGAAAAAAAAAAAAAAAACTTTTCCATACCCTTGAAAGTATCACAGATAGAAATTACTAAAGTCAAGAGGCCACAAGCAAGAACAAAGCCTTTGCATGACTTTGCTATTAGAAACAATGAACAAAACCCTTCATATAAACCTTGTATGTTGAACATTCAACACTGTTATCAGACGTAAACAAAAAAGACCCAAAATCAAAACATATCAATCAACCTAATAACTGAAAAGTGAAAGGGTAGGGAAGATTTCATTAATCTTTCAATTCATACCAGAGAAAATCTTACTTCCTTATGAGCTAGCAAAAGACCCAAAAACCAAAACGGTGTATCCCAGGAAGGAGAGAGAGAGAGAGAGAGAGAGAGAGAGAGAGAGAGAGAGAGAGAGAGAGAGAGAATGGAAAACCTTCAGAATCTCCTTCACGAAAGTCCTCAAGAACTTGGGATATTTGAATTCGGGTGGCCTCGTCGATTGTAGGCATTGCTTTTCCTTTTTTGTTCCCATTCCATTTCTTCTTCTGACCACCCTTTCTCGTCATCTTCTACTCTGATTCAAGCCGAACCAAAAGAAACCACAGCGAGCAGGAGCAGGAGCAAGAGCTGAGAGCTGAGAGCTGAGAGCTGAGGGCAGGGACGGCGCCGTTTTTAAAAAAGAGAGAGGAGTAAAGTGGTAGTAGTTATTGGAAGAAAAGCTCTTCTTCTCCGTCTGCTTATTTAAGCATTCTCCTTTTCTTTGGTCGGTTCAGTAAAACTTGTGTCATGTTGTTATCTTCATGGCCGTCGGATCGGATGATACCTCCTACCCTAGATACAAATCACGCAATAGATTTTGTGCGGGAATTTCATCCAACGGCTCTCAAGCACGTGTTCACCTAAGCACGTCGTCTAGCACATGCAACATCCGTTTGCTCTTCTTGTGGCCCTTTCCCTCTCATGGTTGGCCAACTCGGTGAGGAGTCTAGGACAGAGTCCGAGTCACGAGTCAGTCTGAGTCAATTACGAGCAAACTTAAGAGAGAAGGTTTTGTTAAGTCAATAATAGATAATAGATTGCGTCATATTTATAATGTAGGTTTTTTTAACCCACACCTAAGAAAGAGGGTTTTGTTAACCCAAGGCTTCTCCTATAGTATATTATAATAGATGGGTTAACAAAACTCTCTCTCTTAGGTGTGGGTTAAAAAAACCTACATTATAAACATATGACCCAATATATATATATATATATATTATATATAAACAAAGAAGATATTTCCAGACTAAATAAAAAAAGTTTCTAAAAAATAAAATACTTAAAAAAAAAATTTTAAAAATAATATATTTATAGAAGAAGTTTTTCTTAAATTCTAAAAAACTAAATTTTTTAATTATCTAAAAAAAATTCAAATTTTTTTTAAAAAAAGAAGTCCCCGTGCCTTGGAGAGGATATGGGGGCTAGTAAAATGTTAAAAAAGAAAGAAAAAAGAAATAAACCTCGGCCCTGCTTGGTAGTAGGGTAAGTGTTTGCAGCTTGCATATGTTTACGATGGTAAGTGTTTGCATTTGTAAACGTTAACATTGGAAATGTTTCTCGCTGCTTTTTGTCGTTGCTTGGTATACATTGTGTAGATGCAAAAATAAAATAAAATTAAGTGATGGTTCAGATTAGAAATACAAACTAGAAATCAAACTCCCAAAATTGAAATTTGAGAAACCAAGTCGAAATCAAACATCCAAAGTTTTTATTTTTTATTAAATCAACGGTAAAATTACCACAATAAATTAAGAAATCAGTCACTCAAACATCCAAAAGAAATTACACAAAAAAAAATCTACCCTAAAATAGTCACAAAAAATTTAGCTTTTCAAACTTCGAAATCACCACCTAATTGAATCGATTCAACCCAAAAAAGAAAAAAAACTATTTTATTTGAGATTGATTTTAACAAAGAGATTTGATTCCAATACCCAAATGTACGAACGAATCTATTTCAAACCAAATAAACTCATGTGAACCCGAATTTTAAAAAAAAGTGTTTTAATTGATTTTGAAAGAGATTGAGAGAGCGAGAGAGATGAGAGCAACCCTAAAAATTTCAGCAAATCTCTAGGACTGATGTTAAAGAGAATCCCCACTTTTTGTATGAGCCATCATAGGACCAAATTTGTTGTTTCAAATTTTGAGTTGACCCAATTTTGACCACTAGTTTACTTTGAACCATCCTATCATTTTATTATAAAATATTAAATTTTTTTATACCTATTTGAAAATAAAATATTTCTAGGGGATCTAAATATAAATCTTATATAAAACTTTTTTTACCATTAAAATAAATCTAAAATGAAGTTACTACTATTTACAAAGAAGATAGAATCTAGGGCTTTTAAAAAAAAGCATTGAATATTCATCGAAGATTCGCCGAAGATTCACCGAAGTTTCGTCGAAAATTTGTCGAAGATCCTTCGTTGTTGGTAGTCATATTCGTCATCAGATTGGCAATTCTTAGGCAAGACCAATATTTTCCTTGGCATGACGGTTGCCTTTAGGGGGTGTCAATGACCTCATGAATCGGACAAGACTTTGTCGACTCTTGAAAGCGTGTTTTGGCCACTTCACCTTTCTTGTGTACCACAGAGGAGGCTTGATCTTTATCTTTGCCTTCTGGTTCTGGAGGTGTTAGGTGTGCTTGCTTTCCCTGCCCTATCAGCCCAAACCTTTCTGTCAACATAGATTCCATCATGGTTTTTATATCTATTCCTTCATTGTCTTCTCAAAACATGCCCTCATCACTTTTTTCATTTTTAACACTGAATTACTACAACATTCTTGTTCTGCCATTGTCTCTTTCCTGACTAACCGTTTGTTTTGTCTGACCCACGTAGACTGAAAAGGTTGCCCCGTACTGTAGTTCAAACCTTGTCTACCATATCTGACTGTCAATCATCCAGTGTAAGCAGACAACTGCCTGTCAATCATCCAGTGTAAGAGACCCGGATACCCTAGACCTCAAAAAAAAAAAAACCTGACTCTTAAAGGTGTCTCCGGAACTACCTATATCCAACTATAATTACCTGTAATTCAGCATGTAGATAGCTTTTCATTAGCACTACAAAAATCTCTCATGTGAATTATGCCTCGAAATTTGTGCGACATGGATGTAATACATGAAGGCTATTTCTATTACAACTATATGAATGCTGGGTTCAACTAGTCTCTAGACACGGGTAAGCTGGGGTCACCTGGGGCAAGATATACCTCGGAACCCCAAGGTTGGTCGTTAGTACAAGGCGAGGGTGTGGAATTTCAGTCGTTATTCCCATATGGCCCTTCCAACCGGGACGAGACCTACCGTAACCACGGGTTTTCCTTTTCCTAATAATGGGATCATAAAGAACATGCAGATGAATGGGTGCGTGCAGTGTGTATGTAAAGCCCGAGAAGTTTAAGATCATAAATTCCCTTAGTCGCTTTTCGAGTTAGATTCCTGACTATCCCTAACGGAGTCGTCAGTCTGTGAACCCCCAGAAAAAACTTGAGATTGTTCCCTGAATCCCAATACACGCCTCAAAAAGGGGGATCACGATTTGAGGAACGAAAAGGTGTCCCGAATTCGTCCACGAAAATGATGTGTAAAAGAACGACTGAAAAGCCGTGTGAAAATGGAGTCGCCACCTGATTAGAGGGAATCAAGACCCTTTTCGTTTGGAAAATCACTTTTCTTTTATCAAAAATCCCATGGTGATCTTCTGATCAGTGGTCTACATGAAGAGATTCCTGGGTAAGGGAATCTAGGTACAGGTCAGGAAGGTGTTAGGCGATTGACAATAGTCCGATCGTGAAATTGGCTTCTACTTTACGGCTAAGGGTATTCGTTGAGAGTTTAAGATCAAACTAAGCTATACTACAATGGGGAGGCAATAAAAGTAATGTGGGGATCCCCTAGATCTAGGTGACATGCATACAGTTCTGTGGCAAAATAAAAATGGGCACGTTCCTATATGCTCTGAGATGCGTCAAAGCGCAGTGATACGTGCAAAACTGATGTGTTCACACAAGACACTGACGTACGAAAAAAGTATGTGACAAAGATGATGCATATAAAATAGGCATGTTCATCGAAGAGCATACGTGCAAAACATGCACATGTAGAAAGGAGACAAGCAAAATAGGTATGTGTTTTAAAAAATTGTACGTGCAAAACAGGCATGTGACGAAAGAGGTAATGTGCCATATAGGCACGTGAAAGGGAGCGAGACACGCAAAACTAGCGTTGGCTCTAAGAGATTGTACGTGCGAAAATGGCACGTGACAAAAGACAGGCATGCAAAATAGGCACGTGGCGAAGAGGGAACGTGCAAAGTCATCGGAGAGACTATAAGTGCACAACATGCTCATAGTAGAGGTCGAACTTGCAAAACAAGCACGTGACAAATAGAGACGTAAAAAATAGGTACGTGACAAAATTGGAGTACGCGTAAAATATGCACGTGACAAAGAATGACATGCAAAATAGGCACGTGACGATGATAAACCATTTTATTTTTGAAAACTTGATTCTCTTTTATTTGGAAAAGACAACGTCAAATGTGAGTTGCACATGTGACAATAGAAACGACACGTATACATCTATTGTACGTATAGTATAATGGTGAAAATAGTGCATGAAGTCAAACCAACAGACTACGTGAGGTTGACCTAAGAGCCTTAGTCTTGTTTAGGAATCCTAAAATCCTAAATACATGAGCTAGGCTAATGATATGAATTTTTATCTAAAAAATAGTTAATTTCTCTTTTGTTATTTTTCTGAAAAAAAAAATATTTTAACCCAAATTTGAGGTCGGATTAGGAGCTTCACTTACCTAAGTGAATTCCCAAACTGATCTCGAAGATCATCAAGCAGCCCTATAGGTTTAATGCAACTATATCTCTAAAACAAGCAATCCTAGACTAAGCTAAGAGCACGAGCCTAAGTATATTTTATGAGTTTTTATACTTTGTCTCTTATTGGGTTTCACAAGCCCAATGGGAAGACGCGGTCCCATGAACCCACAAGAGGGGTTCAAGGCCCAAAAGTTTATTGAAAAGCTTATTCAAATTAGTTTCTTTGAACATTTCCCTAAAAGGGTTTAACCGCAATTTAAACTAAAGCAAGATGAAATCAAGATAAAATGAAAAAAAAACTTACAAATATCATGCACACGTTCACATTCATTCATATTTGAAAAAAATATAAATTGAAAGATTAAGCATGGCACATAATGGCAAATTAGGCATTTCATAGAGTTTTGGCACGATACACAAACCAAATGATTCAAGCAACATAGAAGTCAAGCATATCATCTCATGAATCATTATATAATAATCTCATCATGCCAAGAGAGCTAAGATCACTAAAATAGATTGAACTTGGCATTTTTGACACCAAATATGGTGATAAAAGTGAGCTAAAAGGACTTAGTTCATATTAATCCAATGGGATTTCTAACGATCCAAATCGTTCACATTAGAGATTATGTGGAATTAAGAATAAGAATCGAATATTTTAATCTCTAAGAAATAAGAAATCTAAAAATGGATATTTTATTGATGAGGAAAACACAAACTGGAAAAAACCCCGGAACCTAATATAGTTGAAATAATCCACTAAGTAAACGAGAAATTTCAAATCGTTACCCATTGATTCAAGACTCGAACTCCATGATTTGATCAGCTAGATGCAATCTCTACGACTCGAATCCACGAACCGCCATTTAGTTAATCTCCACACGATGCGTCTCCAACTCAGAATCCACCAAGTCCCACAACTTGAATAATCACCAGAATCTATGAGCGATCAACATAAACTTGAATCTACAAGTTCACACATCGAAAGTCCACAGGCAAACCTCAAACAGAGGTTTAAGACTAAGGATGGAATGATTTAGTCTTCTTCAACAAGCATGGAAACTAAAAGTATGAACTCCGGCCTGTTGAATTGTGTTGGATTATGAGAAGTAGGGTTAACATAATCCTTTTATACAGGTATGGTTCGTCCAAACATGTTTAGAAAACTCCTGAATTATTTTGGATTATGAGAAATAGGGTTAACATAATCCTTTTATATAGGTATGGTTCGTCTAAACATATTTAGGAAACTCCTAAATTAATTAGAGGTTGGTTAGGAATCCCATTCAAACAAGATTTTAAATTTAAATTAAACGAGATTTCCCGCGTTGATTTTGATGTGAACAAATTTCCTATCGAAAGCAAACTCTTCAGTCGAAAGTTCTTTTAAAAGCAACTATGTTGATATCGAAAGCAAGCTTGCCTGTTTTCAAGACTGACCTATTGGTTTCGACACCAATATGTTCCTATCGAAAATAAGCTCATCTGTTTTTCAGAACAATGAATGAACTTCATTTCGAAAGCAACATTGGTCGTATTGAAATCAAAGTAGTCTGTCGAACTAACTTTGTTAACGTTTAATATTGAAAGCAAAGATTCTTGTTTTCAAACCCTTAATTTTTTAAATTAACAAAATGATATCGAAATCAACCAACCTATAGAAGATTCTAAGGGTTAAAAACACCATGAAATTACCATTTTAAATAGGACAACTTACCTATGGTCTTAAATGAAACTAGCCACTTATGATGATATTAAGTATCTAAGTCACTTACCATCCTAAGATATTTTTCGGTGGTGTTGAGTATGAGCTTCTCTGCAAGTCGAATAGCTTATCATGATCCATGGTTTGGTTTGGTTTGGTTTTGAGCATTTTTATCGGCTTGTATTGGTCTTATAAATCAATATTCAGATATTATTTGCAAGCCTTAGGCGTTAGAAGACCATTTTGAACTACTTCAATCAGATCAAAGATGTTTGTTTAATAAAGAAGGGGGATTCATATTTTTTTGTTCTTGTTTTGGCTATATAGATTTTGGATGTTTTAAACCAATACCGATCTTATGATCTAATTATTGTTTAGGAATTGGATGCATTCGAAGGAGGGAGTATGAGCTGATCTTTGTTATGAAGAATAAGTTCCCTCCTTAGTTCCTTCGATTTCTTTGTTTCTTTATAGCCATACTACACTAGTTCCAAGTGAGGTTAAATTTTAAATGGTTGAACTATAAACTTACAAATCACATACTTTATTATGAACTTTTAATGCACATTGTGAGTCTATGAGTTTTTGCGATATCATCCTAGTTGGTTGTATTAGAAAAGCTAAGATTATCTTTTATGATCTAATAGTGTGGATGAACTATCTTTGCAATATAAGATACTAGAAGATGAACATATCTGCAAAAATTGCAATTACATCAAAAGAGTCAGTTCTCGTAAACAATGTTGAACTCGATGTATAAAACACCTAAAAGTGTAAGTACCCGCAAAAAGATTGGAAACTTGGTATTTGGAACATTAAAAAGAGTGAGTACCCACAAAAAGACTGGAAACTCGATTTTCTTTAGTTTCATCACATTACCACATGATGAGCCAAATAGCTTTTTAGTATATTTCTTGTCTGAATCTGTCTCCTCAGACAAGAGTCGATTACAAGAATAACAAGAATTATGCTAAAGACTTTTGGTAATTCATGAACATGCAATTGGGTTCTATTCTGTGCTCTAAAACACAATTGGTATCTACCTTTAAACAACTCAACCATGATTGATCAGTGTAGGATTAAAAGAAAAATTGTGAGATTTGTTCTTCATACTAGGTAAAGTTTGGATTAGTGAAATTAGTGATATGAATAGCTTGACTAATCAACTTTCTATGATGTTCTCACATGATTTGAAGTTCTCACAAGCACACTTGCAATTGGGTGATGTGAACTATTTTTGTTTGATATTTGGTGGACTCTACATGAATAAATTCTTAGGATCTACTTGACTTGTTGCTTATATGCTTAATATGATCTTGAATTTTATTTTTGATAGTCATGAGAACTTGAAGTGATCACTTTACATACCATCTTCTTAGTCTTATCTCAATTCTTATGGAAGTATGATGGTTGTTTAGAATAGTGATTACATGTCAAATCAAGGTTATTGAACTTAAAAAGGTTTTATGATCTGATTGAGGGGGAGTGATTCATGTGTTCATCAATGATTTCTCAAAATCCCTTGCATATGCATTGTTTTTAGTTTCCAAAAATAAAAATAAATTTTTTTTACACTTTGCATATGTGGTTAGAATCTAAGTTCGAACCTAATTTCAGCTGACTTGTCAGGTTGATTAAGTTTGAACTCAAGTTCGAACTCAAAGGTCATCTGTTGACCTATTCTTGAAGGAGTTTGAACTCAAGTTTGAATCCTATGGGGTCTGCTACCTTATTTCTTTTGCTACTCTATCCTTTACTATTCTATATAGTTTTGGTAGTTTAGTTCTTATATACTTGTCATATTTTGCTTTATTTTGATGTGATTGTCTGATACATGGTTGGATAATCTTGTTCAATGCATATTTGACTTGTATTGATTCTTTATTTGCACTCTCTAATCTTCTTTCGCTTTATAGATATTTCCTTATTTATGTAGTTTGAGTCCATCATTTGTCTATTTGTGACAAAAAGGGGGAGAAAGGACTTTGTGTTTATTTGCTTCCAGGGAGAAGCTTTGTGAAAGGGGGAGATTAGTGAAAGGGGAGTTTCTCGATAAATTTATAAGGGGGAGAGAAACTTAAATACTTTTAAGTCTTTCAATGCTCTACACAGGACTTCAAGGTAAGTTTTTAACTTTGATTCTTTTACCTTTAATGTTTAAGGTTCCTTGATTTGTTTGTAAGCATTGCAGGTAATAGTTTTAAGACATCCCACCAAGTTTATAAGGTTAGATATGTATAGGGGGAGTAATTCTTTTATCTTTATTAAGTCCATTGTAAGAGAATATGAGTTGTAATTTGGGAAGGTTATTTAATTATTTTCTTATATGTAGATTTTGTCACGAAATTGACAAAGGGGAAGATTGCAAGGTCCATAGGTCCTTAGGTTCTTGTCAAGTTACGTGTCAAAAGTAAACTCAATGAAAGTCCATTGTACTTGAGTTTTAGTGTTAGAGTGTCGTCTCTATTGTTCGACTTCATGAAGACTTGAAGATCGGAGATAAAGCTCACCAACAACTTAACTCACCACCGAAATTCATCTTCGGATGGTAAGTGACCTAGAGAACTCATGAATCATAGGTGGTTAGTACAAAATGGATGATTTAGTTGTTTCGGATGAATGATACAACTTAAGGAATGTTTGGGAATAGGTTACAAGGTGTAAAACACCTTTGAACACTTGGTTTAGGGTTAGAGTTCGAACCCTAGTTCAAACCTAACTTGGTTTAGTTGGCATCCATAAGACTAACTTAAAAAGAACCAAAACAGGAACAATTTGAGTTCGAACCCTTTTGGTCCCTGTTTTGTGTTGCATGTTCATAATTCGAATTGAGTTCTTAAGTTGTGTAGCTCGTCCCTAGCACCTATATAATGATGTTTTATCATAAAAGTTGAAGGAGACACATCAATAGAAGAGCTTGGAGAGATCTACATTCATATCTTAGGGTTTTCAAGTTCTAGTAAGTATCTTCTACTTTATGAATAACTTATTTTGATTGATTAAATTAGTTGAAGTATTGTAATTACATATCTAATAATTGAATCAATCAAGGTGTGTTGTTTAGAAGCCTAAAAAAATCCTTCCTTATAAAACCTTGGAACACTAAGTCTGTACTGGTGGATTTTCGGTGAGTGTTTACTTGAAGGAGTTCAAGTGTTGCTCGTAGATTCGAGTAGAGAACAAGTTGCGGGACCTAGTGGATTTTGAAGCTGTGGTTGAACTGAAACCGTTGCTTATGAGAATGTGGAGGGAGTCGTAAATCGTGTCTGTCGAGTGGTAAATCGGTCTGTAAGTTTACATTAATTCTTAGTGGATCTTTGACTGGACTTGGTCCTGAGGTTTTTCCCAATTTGGGTTTTCCTCGTCAATAAAAATCTCTTGTGTTAAATTCTTATTTAATTTAGAGACTGAAATATTCAATTCTGTTCTTAATTCTGCATATTAAGAATCGAATAAGTCAATACTCTTCTAGGGGTTTTTGTTTCTAGTATTGACTTTACAATTGAAAGTTTTGTAGGGTGATAGTTTGATCCCTTATCATAGTTACAATTTATTACGGTTAGTCCTGATAACCGTAGGAGACATCTTTTACTTTTCTATTTCTTTGAATTCTTGAAGCGCCATTCGATAAGGTGGAATTGAAATTTCCTTAGCTCCTGGTTGCACATCAATGGAAAACTCTATTTCTCTCTGGGGAGGTAAACTGGGCAATTCCTCAAGGAATATATACATGAACTCCTATACAATGGGAATATTTCCTTCCTAAGTTCTTGCAGCTTCACTCTCCTCTAGGAAAGCCAATAAGGCTCAATGTTCGTTGGTACATCTACGCCTAACCAAACCTGGTTGTAATGGGTTAATAATTTTATCTCTGCCTCCCCAGACTGACAACTTTTGTCTATCCAGTGCAAACAAGGTGACAGTGTGGCACAATGGAAAGACAACCAGTCCCTCCCGAGAATCACATCATACCCAACCATATTCATGAGTATGAGATCTACTGTTAATTCTCGATCAACAAAAATAATAGGACAATCCTTACACATATTGCTTAGTGCAACAGTCCTCCCTACAGGTGATGCGATATGCAAAATGAACCCTAGAGGTGTAACTTCAAGGCCAAAACATATAGCAAAACATACAGACATAAACAAGTGTGTAGCACCAGAATCAAATAATATTTTAGCCCAAGAGCTGTAGACTAAAAATCTACGTTCAATGACTGCATTTTCTGCTTTCACTTCTGGTGGTGCCAGATGATTAACGTGTCCCTGCACCCTGGGCTGACCCTGCTGAGGTGGCATATACTATTGTAGTTGATTATTAGGCCTCTGTTGTCCCATGACCCATCCCTGTCCGCCCTGTTGTTGTACATTTCGTTGTGGTTGCATCTATCCTTGTGGACGATAGTTATTTGCTCCATTTCCTTGTCCCTGTGGTGGTTTTGGGCAGTTCCTCACGACGTGTCCCTCTGCTCCGCCATCTGTAGCATTTTCGTGCCCCTTCATTATTCGGTTGAGCCCGAGTTTCTCTGAAGGCTTGAGATCGTTGAGTCTGCTTGGGATTATGTTTATGCTTCTTCTTTTGTTCTCGTTGATCTCTCTCATTTTGTCCATTCTCCTAGTCCGCCTCAACCACCAGTGTTGTTTTCA
This sequence comes from Macleaya cordata, assembly GCA_002174775.1. Classification (NCBI taxonomy): domain Eukaryota; kingdom Viridiplantae; phylum Streptophyta; class Magnoliopsida; order Ranunculales; family Papaveraceae; genus Macleaya; species Macleaya cordata. Next base: position 176,334 of record MVGT01003961.1, read on the forward strand.
CAACTCTTGCATACGTACCATGATAGAATGTACGACCTTACTTCGAATTATGTTTTTCAGCCCTCCCTGGAATTTTTGTGCCTTTAATACTTTCGTGGCTATCACATGAGGTGCATAGCATGATAACTCAGTAAACTTCTTTTCATACTGTGTTATGGTCATCTCTCCTTGTGTTAGTTTTATAAACTTAACACTTTTTTTAGCACGAGCCGTCTCAGGAAAATACCTCTCCAAAAATTGCATCTCAAACTCTTCCCAAGTCATAGTCTCAATGTCGTGGGTCCGAGCAATTGTTCCCCACCAACGATCTGCCTTACCTTCAAACATATAGGTTGTCAGCCTTATGCGATGTTCTTCAGCAGCTCCTATAGCCGTGAATTTCTTCTGTACCCCCAGTAACCATTCTTCTGCCTTTATCAGTTCCTCATTTCCACGGAACTCCTTTGGTTGCAACCTCAGGAAGTCTTTCAAGGCGTTGGTCTGCCTGTTCTCCACCTCAACTATCGGATTGGGTGGTAGTTGATTCTGTTGTCCCCGGTTTAGTGATCCTTCTCAGGACATCTACCACCCTATCCAGATTTTATTCGAGTTGTTGAGTCCTAGCTTGTACTTCCTCGTCCTGTTGTGCCTGGCGATTGGCTTCATAATGATTTGCCTGCACCCGTGTGGCTGCAGATGTAGCCTCATACACATCAGCAATGTTACGTTGCGAAGAACCACGTGTCATTCCTAGTCGAAAAATATTTTTATTAATTATCAAGTCGGACCACATCGATAATCACATACAACTTGGTTAAGGTTATAAACCTTACACCAATCACTTGAATAAGGCATGTTACTTGGACTTAAAAGATTTTTCATTTCCCCTTATGAAACTTAAGTTTTTAACAAATATAACTTCAAAGCAAAATATACATATACACATATATTTTTTTTTAGAAAGCATTTCACTAAAAGAAATCCAACACGTCATTATAAGCCATCCTTCATAAAAGTAAATACCTTTTTTTTCTTTTAAAAAAAATACTTCTTACAAACGCTTAAATAGACTCTACAAGTTCTAAAAAGATCTAGAGCCTAAGTTCAGATACCAACTATAACATCCCGTACCTTTGGGTGTATTTACACCCCACTTAGGTGTAAATAACCAAAGCCCGAAAAGTTATTTGGGTGGGTTTGAAAAATATCGTGGTCGTCCAACATGGGCTCGGTCTAATTGATCCCATCAGATCTTGGTTTAGTGTCCTGGTCAAATGGTCCACTTAGGGCCCACCTCTAGGTCAGCTCCAAGGTCAACATTATTTACATGTTGGCCTCATCACTAAGTCACTGCAAGTCACGTGGTCAGGCTAGGGGTTCTAGGGTCCATGAACCCCAAGTGTCCACAAGTTAACGATTGTACCTGCTGGGGTCTCTGGTTTTTGCAGGACTCCTCATTATTCATTACACATCCAAATCAGGTGTACCTTAATTTGTTCATAATCATGTATATAATTGCACACTATTTCTGAAATATTTTTAGAATAAATAAACTTCCATAAAATAACGTGATTAGTAGGACAAGTGCAAACTGACTGTTCTTGTACATTATTCATTCAAAAATATTTAGTTTAACCTTTATTTTTCGAAAAAATATTCTGTTAAATCTAGTGAAACTAGACTTAGAGCCGCACAAATTTTGTGTTTTGACCAGAATCTAGTCCTTGACGGATTGGTCCAGAAAGTTGACGTAATCTAACTTATGTGTCAACAATCTGTAAACTTCAGCACATGGCTTAACTTTTGTAAAATCTTGAAATTATACTTAAATACATCCAAAAATCATAAAAATTGAACACCAAACTCTTCTGGATGTTACAAATCCAGAAGTATAAACAGTGAGTTAATCCGATTTATAAAACCCATTAACCGATTTAAAAACTAAGTACTGGTCAATATCTCCAGCATGCTGTCTTACCCTGAATTTTAACAAAAATAAAACATATAGCCTTTCCGGCATGTCCAAGTAACAACCATAACCTTATTCAAGCAAATAAAACTAAAAAAAAGTATTTTGAAAGATATAACGAGTGGGGTGAGCTTATGCTCAGTAAAGAATCATTAATCAACTTTCACAACATAAAATAATATATATATATATATATATATATATATGCAATCAAACTAAAACAAAACAACACAAAATATTACCGAGATTTCCAAATTGAACTTATGATTTTTAATCCTTAGATTTAATATCTATCATACATTGTACGATCTTCTGCAGGAATCCCATACTTTGTGGATGTGGTTTGGGATTAACCATCAAACCACAACGCTACAAGTTAGTCCTCTCATGTTTTTCTTATCAGATCATTAATCAATTATTTAATTTATTTGCATAAATTTTCATAGAATCAAAGCATTATGAAAAATAACTATATTATGCGATCTATGCACTTTAGTTCATGGAAATCAAGTCCTTCATGAACCTATCATCAAAACAAGATTAAAAACATGTAAGGTAATACTTACAAATCACTCGCGTTTTCCCCTATTCCTTTAACTACGAAACTTATCGGATCAAGACCTTGATGATAGAGATCAACCTATACTCACAAGCCTTTCCCATTTGATTTCTTTTCTAGTTTTGATAAGTAGAAAGTATAGCTCCAATGGGTACCTAGGGTTGGTCGATCCCCTCTCTCTCTTTTTCTTTTTTTTTGAAACAACTCTCCCAAAGTGGAGAGAATGGAAGTATCGGCTATTGCTATAGTCGATCCTCTCCTTCTCTCTTTTTTAGATATTTCTATCTTTAGAAATTTTTAAAAATCTAGTTTTCCACTTTTGTTAAATATTTTTACTAACCAAAAGGGTAGAAATTTTCGTAGTTATGACAAGGTGGGATCCTTTTCTACAAAGCCCAATCGACTAGGGTTTTATGGACAATGGACGGTGGTGATTAGTTAGTCCTCATCCAATGGTTCATATAGTTCTTAATTTATAGGAAACTTCCATTATTTAAAGCTACTATTATTAGAATGTTTAGCTAATTAAATACTTAGAATTATTAATGGAATGAAAGGTATCAAGACCATATGGAGATATCGACACCTACACTTTAGTGTAATCGATCCATATCAAAAGGGTATCATTATGTGTATTTTGATTTACCAAAAATATGTGGAGACCTATTCGGATGCTTGCATATGTCCTCACTAGTAAATCATATGGTTAAGATCTCCCATAATTTCCTTAAATTGATGAAAATTAAGTCTCCTTCTAAAATTGGCAAAATCTCCTATGTTTTATTAGAGAGCGATTTTATAGGATTTGGGATTGTGGGGATCGATTCTCCCTTATGGGGAGATCAACCAAGTCAACACTAACTCACCACACCTATATCTAAACCCATCCAAAGATATTTTCCTTAGATAGCCTTTTTAAGATCTCACAGAATATCTAGTTAGATAATTTGGTTAACTTAAAAAATCATTCCCTATAGTATCCCACATTTTTTGTATAAGTGTGGGGTCCACACAGTTCCACTTAGTATATCACTAATTATTTATTTAGTGTATACATGCATGCATACAAATTCCATACGTGACCACATGTACCACAATCAAAAGTTACTACAATTTATTCTATGCAAATATATTTTTGCAATGCTCTCTCTCATCATACACATGATGTGTCATTACAGCCTAGGGATGGAATCACTTCATCAACCCTCACGTCTATTGCACAGAATTTACGTGTGGCATTAACAACTTCCACATGCATAGCGCCACTGGCGATGGGTTCGACCCATGGGCCTCACAAAGCCTACTAAAACATTTCAGGGTGTTACACATAGCGAGGATTTGCCCAAACAAGATGAGTTCAAGGGATTCAAAAGATAAGAAAGCGATGAAAATAACTATTGATGATTCATCATCGGATTTCAAATCCTCTAATTATAATGAAGAAGAGACGGCACAAAATTTCGTTGCTTTTACCGCTTCACTCGATTCTTCGCATGAGCAAGTAGATGACAAAGAAAATGATTCCAATCAATCCTCAGGGGATTGTTGGCGGGTGATGGTGGACCAAGAGATGGGACCTCCTTTATATGCTACGTTGTTGAAGAAGTATGAAATATTGGACTAATCGAAGGACACTATCCCATCCAAACACACCAACCCCTATTTAACACTTTATCAACCTGCTTTAATTCCCAATCACCGACTCAACTATATCTAAGAGCATTAAAATCAGCCAGAACCCCTCTTCATTCAAGGCTTCCTCAGAGAACCTCAGATGGGACTTCAACTCCTTGATTGACAACCACATAGGAGGAGAGCCTTTGACCAGTGCCCACGCGAGAACCCAAGGTGTTTTGGCTAGTATCAAAAAGAGGCAAAATATGGAAGTGTCTAAGTGTTGTGATACTAACCTTACTTTTGCAGATATCCAGTGGCAAAACTATAAGTAAGGAAACCCCAGTATGCTGCTAACTAAAATTTGAATATTTCTTAAAAAATAATTACGTTTTCAAAGATGCACCCACCTAACTAAAATCCTAAACTATACTCAAAATTATGGGAACAAACCTTTCTAAATCGAAAGCTACTGAACAAAATCTATTTTTGACCAGTAATTTTTAATTAAAAAAATAAGTGAGACCCACATCTGATTTAATAAAATAAATAATTGAAATGCGATCCTCTCGTCGAGTAGTTGTTTGTAGAGTATTTATTTGCTCAAAACCGATTTCAGGGGAATGAGAAATTGGAGTTTTTATACCCTAGTTAGAAATGGGAAAATTCTAGCGTAATAGAATACTCCCACATTGGAAAAGTGTTAGAACTCAAGAGCTTCTTATAAGCTTTGGTTAGCTATTGGGTATGGGCCCAAGGAGCACTGATTGATGGTTTTTTTTTGTCAATAAATTAAATATACCGAAATCGCACGGTCTACCAAAGTAGATCTAGCAAGTACGGGTCGAACCCACAGCGACTTGTGCTTGGCAATCTAAAAATAAAATTACCTAAACTAATCCAAAAATAATAGTGATTGATTTGAGATGAATTAAGTGAACTAAATAATAAAATCAAAACTGTATAAATAAACTGATAAGGAAAATGCAAAGGCTTAAAATCTACCACCTTACTATTGTAATTCTACGGATTTAATTTACTTGTTCCCGATTAATAGTTACGAGTAACACTCGAGATGAAAATCTCATGTTTTCTCGAAGATGGGATCGTTGAAGTCTTCAAATAATTAAGATGACAATTATTTCTCGGTCAAAAATACAACTCTAAAGCATTACTTGTCTTCTTACAGCACAAATAATCAAAAGTGATGCATCATACAATTAAATCAGGACCCAATTAATTGATGATTTATATAAACTCAAACTACTACATATGCATCACATAAATAGTGAAAGAACAATAAATTCATCACCTGGTTTAAGTGAGAAATAAAATTAATGCATTGGAGATCATCAAGGAACAATAAAATTAAATCCTAGAACTACTCAAGTTTGGGGCTTCATCATAGCCTAAGCTAAGAATTAGAACCCCATAACTGAGATCATGGTTCTAATACAATTAACACAAGAGTTGAACATTAGATACAAAGAGAATAGGTTGATCCAATCTATTTCTAGTGGTCTTCTTCTTCCCTCCTCTCCCTCTCTCTTCAGTAGCCCAAACCCCCCCTCTCTGGCTCTCTCTCTCCCTTTTCTTTTCTGTCCCTGGTTTCACCTTGGTCTTTTTAAAACTTCCCCCCACAATGCATCTTGGACCGCGTAAGTTATCACCTTCTTTCTCTTCACATGGCCCTCCATCATCACCCATCCATGATATACAAATACCTATACTTTGAACTCCTTTTCCTTTTCTTTAATCTAAGAAACATGCTAGATGTTTCCCACACCCAACAATATCTGAAACCTCCCATGCGTCCTCCACTCTTCAATCATGTAGTGGGTAACTTATTATTATTATTATTTTTAAAGTTTCTTTTGAAAATTCTTTATGCTAGTGAAAGAATTTTATCTGCTAATGCACATGATTTGAGAACTTGGGGTATCCATCGTATGCATAAAATAATCAACATCAGTATGTATATATCCCATGTATGATGATATGTTGCCATGTTTGCATGCAACTTCAAAACAGTTCAACATGTTTTCTTTTTGCAAGAAGAGGACAACGGTCCAAGTAATATTCCACTAACATTTGATCTGGTGCAGCTATAAGTGGGACCCGCATGAGGTATTTTGTAACCTCTACATAAAACCTGCACACAAAAATAAATATATTAATTAATTTAAATTAATTAAAATAAGTGACTAACTAATATAAATATAGGAGTACTACATGTAATATTATTGTGCTTATCAAGCACCCACTTTTATGAAAGGGGGAGGAACTAAGCTAAGACTACACAAGCGCGCGCGCACCTCCTGCTTGTCCGACTGACCTGGACCGGGGTGTGTTTGGTTGGGTTGGGTTGAGTCATGTCCTGACTCATGGTGGGCTTGGGCTCGAGTCTCACAGCCAACCGAAATATATTTTTTGCTTCAGGCCTTTTTTCCAACGGGTTTTAAAGGATATTTTTTGTGTGTTGATTTAAATTTATGGAACCAAATTCAAACGGACCAACCCAATAGTTCTGGGTGAAGACTCACTGGGCGAGGCGCTTGTGAGCCCAGCACATACATGCCAACTCGGGCGGGATCAATCGGAATAGGTTCATCTGAACAGTCATCTACCTACTTCAAACCATCTCAATAACATCTATAAAATAGTCTTTTAGTTCTGCATTTCATTCATTCAATTTGTATCAAGTGTTAAGTGTTAGTCGAAGTTTTGAGAGAGAGAAACTCTGCATTACTTCATGTAACATTGAAGTGCTACAATTACAAGAAGGTAAGATCGTTGAAGTCTTGTGAGACAAACGTCATTAATCCATTTAGCATCAGTGTGGGGCGCTAAATGTCTTAAGGGCATAGATTCTTCTAGCCTCGGTCTAATTATTTTATATTTAATTTCTTCTCTTCTTTTACCCTCTCTTTTTAATTTGATTCAGAATTGTGTTTAACAGTTCTGTAAGTTTCATTTGATTGTAGCAAGTGACAGTTTTGTATTGTTCAGGATTGGCGTTATAGTACATGAAAAATAACTAAACTTTGTAACATAATTATTCTTTCTCTAATTTAAATAGAATTTTAGAACCGTATACCGTTTTATAGCTTTGTTTAAGAGTAGACACTGAAGTGTTAATTAAGAGATACGAAGACAAAGTTGCAATTTATAAAGACTTTCTTGTTTTAGAGTAATGCTATGGAAGGTTTTTTTTTGGGAGATAAGATTAAGGTTATAAAATGATCGGTATTGAACAAAATGCAAAAGATAAAATTGAAAAATAAAATATGGCTTGAATCATGGAGGACTCACCGCACTATTCCTCCTTTGAAGCCGCATATCTACTATATTTATACTGCTATATAATGCAAATACTTGAGTAAAGCTTATTTTACTGAAACTTTTTAAAATACCCTTATGTGTGTTTTTGTATTAGCAAATTACATATATATAGTTGTAAATTATTTATCAAATATAGGGTATAGCAGGTACTAAATAAAACTCTAGCATTAAATAACACCACTATAACATTTAATAAGCAACATGACACATTAATAAAACAACAACTATAATCAAGGAACAAGTCCAACACAGATGTGGAATCCTGTAAATTGACCCCGCGTTGCAACCCAACAAGTCATTGTGAGACCCTAGAAATCAGTCATACGACTCAACCGAAACAATATATATATATATATAATTGTAACCCTTGTTAGCAATTACCCGAATTATACGCGTTTAATACTCGTACTTTTCCGTATTTCCGAATAACGTTTAATACTTTTGATCAAATCAAACCTAGTAAAGAATACACAATTTTTTTAGCTAAAACGTTTAAAACACGTTTTAACCGAATTGCCGAATGAAACGGGTGAAAAATACTCCTACTCTATTTAATGACTATCGGACTTTCAATTCAAAAAAAAGAAGAAAAAAAAAACCCTTGCTAATTGCTTAAGGACCCTTATTTGTTTTCTCTCTTTGTCCATAAGGACCTCAATTCTCTCAATTTCTCTCTTTGACCGACACATTCGGAACTTCATGAAGCATCTAAAAGATTTGACATATTGCCGAATTTTTACTGACGAATTTCTACATGTGAAACATATTAAACACAAGTTAACTCTAAATCGAATATTGGACCGTAGTACAATTTTATAAACCGAATAATACCCGTACTTGTGCCGTCCCGAATTTTAGACGTATGCTGAATTGCTAACTAGGGTTGTAACTAGGTTTGGGGCCACGGGTTGAGCCGTGACCCAGGCCCAACACCTGGTGGATGAACCCACCGTCCCTTTTTATCTTTTTAGTTTGGGTTGAAAAAAATAAAAAAGAGAGAGCAGAAGAAAAAGAAAAGAAAGAGGAGACGTTAGAGAGAGGGGGTTAGAGAGTGAAACGGGAGAGAAGAAGAAGACGGACAAGGAGGGAGAGAGAAGATCAGGTGAGGAGATCGTCCACATCCCTCCCCTTCGTTTTCTCTTTCTTGTAGGTTAAATTTTAGCCCTAAATTATCTATTTTTCTGTTTTGAAGTAAAATAACTTAGGTTTTTGTTCTACTTCGTTTCTTGGTGTAGATATTGTTGTCGAAGGAGTTTAATGGTGGAGAAGATGGTGGAGAAGTTCTGATTTTGAAGTTGAGGTAAGATTTTAACATCTTTTCTCTGTTTTGGGTGAAATTTGGTGATGGAAATGTGGGCTTTTAATGGAAAACGAAAGTTTTGGTGAAGGTGTTCATCATTTTAGCTAAATGTTTTGTTGATAGAGGATTGGAAGCAAAAAAATCTAGGGTTTCGCTTAAAGTTTCTGTTTTGGGTTTGAAACCCTTGATTTAGGGTGTAAATCATGGGGAAGAAGAGGATTTTGGTGTGTTATTAATGCTAGACGTAAGATCTAACCCCAATATTGATTTTTGGGTTTTGATGATGAAATTTTGGGGTTTTTGAAGTAAAACGAAAATGCATGTTGTAGGACAGATCTTGGGAGCTTTATCTATATTTTAAGAGGTGCTCTAGGTGAATCCATCTACTTTCAGGTAATGGGTATGACCCTAACTTTTATTTTGATTTTGTTGGAGTAAATGCTTGAAATAGTGAAGTTTTGTGAACTAATCTTGTAAATTTTAAGTTGTTAGAGCATCCATAATAATTGACAATTTAAGGTAAATATGGATAATTGGTTGCACATCGGATCGAATGTAAAATACATTTTACATTATGCGACCGAATGAAAAGCTATATTTAGATTTATCCATTGGCGATATGCATAAATTTAAGTAGGCGGTGTACAGGGTGGGAGTCCCGCATTGGGCGGTGAAGGGGGTGGGCGCCTGGCACCAGGCGGTGTCCAGGGTAGCCACCCCATATTTTTTTGTTTTTTTTTTAAAATTGAAAAGTACCAGGCGGTCTTGGGGGTGGGCGCTTGGCACCAGGCGGTGCCCGCCCTCTTTAAATTTTTTATTTTTTTTAAAAAACTTAAACTTTTTGTTGTATAGCTTTATAGTATGAGGTTTATATCTAAATAGTACGGGTCCTACATGGAGATGATCCAAGAGTTGATTTTTTAATAAGATGTTCATATCGCCATTTAGATCATCTTTAGAAAAAACTAGACTTTTTTTTAAGCTTTTATACTGTATAAAAAGTTAATTTTAAATGAACGGTAAAAAGATCATCACTATTCAATAAGAAACCGTTGATTTCCATTAAATTTTTTATGGTGATAAGAATTTTAGAATGAACTGATTATTGTAAGAATGATCTAAATGTTGACGTGAATATCCTCCTCAAAAATCAACTCTTGGATCATCACCATGTGGGACCTGCACCATGTAGACATAAACCACGTATTTTAAAATTATACAACAAAAATATTCTTAAGAGTTTTAAAAAAAAAAGTTATCCTTTTATACCAGGCGGTCCAAGGGGACACCGCCTGATATTAGGTTGTTTGTTTTTAGTTTTAAAACTAGGCAGGCCCAAGGGACACCGCCTGGCATTAAATTTTTTGTTTTTTTATTTTTTTTAAAATTTCCAATGCATCCTCGTTTTAGTTTTTTATTATTTTTTTTTCAAAACTTTTTTCTCCATCGATGTGCAACTAAGCATTGTAATGTAAAATTTTGACAGCTAAAATACATTTTAGCTTATGACCGCTGTGGATGGTCTTTATGAATCTAGTGATGCAAATCCTTATGGCTATGTTTGGCCGCACTGAAATTTCCTGGATTGGAGTTTCTCTGACCCATTCTGAGAAAACCTTGAAACTTGTTAACTAAAAAGTTGTTTGTCTTACATTGTATCTCTGCTGGGATTACTTTACATGTTTGTCTGACACAAAAACTTTACTGGGTTTACTTTGCATCCCGTTCGTATGATACTTTATCTATCATGGATTTATTTTTCTGTGATGTTAGTCTGTCTATATTGATCTATACAATTAATCTTTATAACTGGCTATTGGTAGGAATTTGATTGTTGGGCGATTCATTATCCATTGTTCATCTAAGGTTAAAATCAACAAATTCGTCATCTAATTAGTGATTTCTCACTTCAAACAAATAAATATAGATTAAGAATAAAAATATATGTAAAGTGTACACTGCATATAAAAACCATTAGTCATCTAACTAGTGATTTCTTAATGCACATAAAAACCATTCACTGCACAACCATTTTGTTTAATTATCCTAGTTCCAGAGTTCCTCCTAATTTAATTTGACGTCTAATTAATAATTAGCATTTCAGTTCATGGTAACATTATTAGATTATCAAAACATCCGTAGAGAATTAGTATTTCAGCTCATTACTTCATTTTAAGGACAATTGCAAAATCAAGATTTTGTTTCACCAAGACGAAACTTACGTTATAGGATTCGTTAAAGATTAAATCGACCCAACCAGAATCAAATTATTTGTATGCACTTGAATAACAAAATAGGATTTACAAATCTACACAACAAATTAATTATTGTCCAAAACCCACAACATTACTCATCCCTTCAACTGAGGGTTTGCAGAGTAAAAAAAAAAACTGAGAGGGATTTTTGAGACGTTGAATGGAGTAAACAAAGTTCCCTTAATTTTTTTTTTTTTTGGGGTTAGGATTTTGGGAAGGTTGTGATTATTAAGAAGAGTGACAGATTATTGGAATTTATTGAAGGGATTTTTGTTGGAATTAACTGGTGAAAAAGAGCAATAACCACCATTGGTGGTGTGGTGGTGGTGCAGCTGGTCGGCGGCGATTGAGCGAGCCTGTTTAAGAGGGAGACAAGGGGTAGTGGAGAGGAGATGAATGAAAGAACATGAGAAAAGAAAGAGAGAAGGCGAGATGTACCTCACTTGTTGAGACGAAGAGGAGAATGGAAGGTGGAGATAGCTCTCCACGGGTTTCCAAAGACGTGGATTTGGGAAAAACACCAATTTGGTGGTTTTCCCTTTCCCCCAGATTTTTATGTACAGAGACCTAGGCTGGTTTTTGCTTTTCTTGTTTTTTGGCATTAAAAGTGCTAAACGAACACCTTTCTTGGGTTTTGTCTGTCCGGGTTGGAGATTCCCCGGTAGCTAAACAGCAAATATATGATTAGGGTTTTCCTTAAAAAGTAGTTGAGGATGGTTTTGATTGGTGTATTGCATGTGTTATATCGAGTTACCGGCTTTTTATTCGAGTTTGAATTGTTTTTCTCAAACTTGGATTCTCGGATTTAACTGCACAGCCTATACTAAAATATACATAACTTTCTTGTTTTAGATCCAAATCGAGTTCTTCCAGTTTCTAATGATTCATAACATCTTAAGCTAGGTTCAATAAAAATTTCAGGATTTTTGAACAAGTAGGCAACTTATTATAGATTTTTCAAAGTTCAGCTACTGTTTTTAAGGAAACCTGCTGTTTATCCAAAACGTACTGTTAATTGATGTTTTTCGCGTATCTAGAGTTATTTTATGATTTTGACTTCTTCATCAAAAGTCTAGATCTCGGTGTCATCTTTCCAATGCTTTTGGTTTCAATGTTTTTCGAGTTTCCTATAATCCGTAGCGATTATTCTCCTAAAACTGTCCTGTTTTCTTGATTCTTAACCTGATGCTACTTTTGGCATTTTATGTTTACTGGATGTTTCTAATAAATCCTAAGCTTCTTTTATTTGAAAAGACCTTCGAAAATCCTTGCTGGAAAGTGTTTAGTCTCTGATTTCCGACTTATGGTTTATTTGTTGTGATTTGTGTTTGTTGTTTGATAAGGTTTTAGGAGTCATAACAAGGCCCTGAGACTTTAGGATGGTTTCCTAAACTCTAAGGAACCCAATACTGTGCTTTATAACATTTATGGGTTTTCGGTGTCCGAGTTTGAGACTTTGACACACTGTTTATGTTTATCTTCTATTTTGATACTTTTTGGTTCCAAGTATTTGAACCTAATGTTTGTTTTCTTACTTGTTTTTCTCTAGCTGCCGAGTTAAGAGGGTCGAACGATTTGGGTGATCTCAGTTCTAAGTTTCTTTACCGTTGAAGTAGATGTTCAATCCATCTTAATAACACCACGTTATTTCAAAACCATGTTTATAATATCTTGTTACTTTATCTATACCTCACCCGAATGCATGAAATTCATGACTTCAAAACTACTGCATGTTTTTATGATGATTTGTTGTATCTACTGACTATGGCATGGATAATCAAGAATATCTTGTTTTATGCTAATATCATGTCTTAGGAATTCTTATCATGTTTTGATGATGATTGGGTGTCTTGGATGTTTTTAAGAATCTTATGAGTGTTGTTAAGAAAAGGCATGAGTGTTAAAAATGATTGACTTACTCTTGATAAACATGTGAATGTGGTTGTAAGTTGAGGAATTTACCATGTGACTAATTATGCTCTTAAGAGAAACAAATGATATATTCTTTTGCCGTGAATGCCTTGATGGGTGTTGGAGCGGTCTTCGCTTGATTGATAATTCACGATGACACGGGGTGCTCGTGTGTGGTGTGGTTTGATTGGTACCCCTTTTTAAAAGCTTTGGGCCTTGGATCTGTCCTCCTTTTTATTGCTTTGGTCCTTGGTTCCTGTCCTGCGGAACTATTATTTGGGTCCTGGGTGCTGTCCTCCGGATTGGCGCTTTGTGCCTCGGACCATCTTGCAGATTTGGGTATCCAGTTCCACCCCCGCAATGGATATGTGTAATTATAAAATGGTTTTCAAATATATAATATGCATGTTTTGTAACTGTATGGGTCTTTATTGAATTTACCGTTGCATGTTGATTGGGATGGTTGATTTACCTACTGAGTTTCTCACCCAATCTATTCTCCTGGTTTTACAGTTGGCATTTGGGATCATAGTAGGATCCTTGGTGATTCTGTGACGGGCTTGTCTTGAGACGAGGGAGCCAAAATTTTGGTCCTTTGTGTAGGTTTCTCTCAATGTTATGTCACAGAAGTGGATGAATTGTAATTATAGATTTACTTTTCAAAGGTTTAAGCTATGAGCTTTAAACTCTACTAGTTTATTTTCTTTACTACATATCTTTTGACAGAGAACCAAAATTAAATAATATATATGCTATCACCAGTATACTTAATATAAATGGAACGTGGAACAAAATGGTTTTGCGTACATGGTAGCTTTAGAATGGATGGACTTAAGTTGAACTTGTGCTAATAGGTGCCTCCTGGTCCCTTCGGGATTGCAGTTGAAAGAAAAAAAAATGGGTGGCATTCTTTTCCATATAACTAGTTTTCCTTGCTTCCGCTGTGTATATTATTGTATGCACTGTGTCTATCAGGTGACGAAAGGCTTAGTTTACAGGGGAGGCTCTGCCGGATTTGAATCTTGCCTTGTAGATTGCCGGTGATATTCTGTTTGTAGGAAACGAGGTGTCACAGTAGACACGTGCAACGCACATGCACGAAGCTTGTATATATTTAGATAGATACTTAGGACAAGATTTTTTTCATAATGTGGTCACTAGTCATCAAAAAGATTTAGGCCCGACTTGGTATACTATTTCCTTTTCCTTTCCTTTTTCTTTCCTTTTTTTTTTTCTTATTTTTGTTGTTGTTGTTGTTGTTGTTGTTGTTGTTGTTGTTGTTGTTGTTGTTGTTGATAGAAGGAACTATTGCCCAACGTGGCACGAGGCTGTACCAAAGTTGAGGCGCCACGTCAGCTCTATGTCAAGTGTTTTTGAAAAAACACCGCCGTTGGTGTTTAAATAACATGATCCCTTAGGAAATAGTTCCCTCGAAAGAAAATAAATAACGCCATCAAGCGGATTTGGCTTGTTGGAAAAAGGCCCATTTCCATGGAACAATGCTTCAAACACAACCTATGAGATTTCCAATTTGGGCATTGATCAAATAACATTTGGGAGGAAGAAAGAAACAAATAAAGAGGTAGAAATAAACCCTAATAAATGGACCGGAGAGATCATCAATCTCCACAAGGTTTGATTTTGTAACCAAACCATTTGTCTTCCATCGTCGATCACACATTTTTTTTCCCTTTTGTTCCCTTTAACATAATTCATTTTTTTTTCTTCTGAATGTATCATAGGTGGTGGTGGTGGTGACACAACTAGAATTCTCGTTGAATTCCTCGAAGTTGCCATTAACACGATTGTTTTCCTCAAAGGGGTTTACCCTTCTGGTAAAAATGAACTTCTCATTTGTTAAATTCAAAACCATTAAATTCTTCTTTCAATTCTGGACTTATTATGGCATTTCTGGTCAAGCAGTTTTCACACTCTTGTGGATCCCCTTAACCCCTAAAAATGGATCTAAATCCACCATTTTAGGTATCCATAGTGGAGGGTGTGATCGGATTAGCGGCACCCTAATCGGATGAGCGGCGCGCTCAATATTTAATTCCTAAATATTAGGAAAGCTATTTCTCTCTCCCACTTTTTCTATTTTTTCTCCTTAAACAAAGGAACACAACATATCTCAACTGATTTTTTTTTCTCTCTCTTCTTTTTTCTCTATTTTTTTTTGTTTCTTCACCCATTTTTAGAGATTCCCCACTAGAGCAAAACACCTTTTCATCATGGATTTTCCATTTTTTGGGATCCATTTTTAGATTTCCCACTAGAATTGCCCTTAGAGTTTGATTTGGAGGGGACTGGACTGGAATTTGAACCATTGAGTTCTTAAATGTTGCAGGCGCTTTTGAGAGACGGCGTTATATGAATGTTGTGGTTCAGAGAGCTCGACACCCCCAGCTCAAGGACTATATCCATTCCTCAGTCAAAGCCCTTCAACCCTTTATCCAAAAGGTCCTTTTGATTTTATACTTACAATTATTATTATTATTATTTTTTTTTACTTCGTTTTGGTTCTACAATTGAAGAGAAATAAATTTTTGGATAATGACAGAGAATCAAATTAGATTTGATCAATATTTATCTTTCATCTGAAGTGGGATCAACTAGGAAATGGTCCATGCATTAATGACAATCCATGAAACTGGTTGAAAATAGATGATTTTTAACTGTATTTATAATTATCTGTACAAAGAACTGAAACCCATTCATTTTCTACATCTTTGAGCACATGGGTATCCACTATTCATTTTGTTAGACCAGAAAATATCGTAATGGGATTGGCGACTTTGACCACTTGCTGCACATTTTCAGCCTGAAGTTTCCAACCCCTCAAATCTCTTTCAGGGTTTATAAATTTCGCGATGAGGTGGTGGCAGTTATTGTTCAAGGGAAAACCAACTACAGGGCAATATCTAATGGTGATGCAGTTCCTAAAATGTTCATGCTCTTCATATCTCTCGTGCAGAAGTTGGTCTCTTCTTATTAAAATCCCTCAATCTAGAACTGTGTATTATTCTATTTCCTTTCAGCTTGGAAGAGCTTACCAGTAAAGACTATGTGTCTTAACCTAATTGGTGAATTCAGATTATGGTAGTTTCGTTTCATTTATGGACAATGGGAGTCCGTTAATCATTCGCTGATGCGTATGGCGTCGGAATAGAGCCAGCTTTCTGATCTATATGGTATTAAAAATGTATGTCAAGGTTTGTGGGGGTGTTGCTACTTGCCATTGCAATACAAGTTTACATTTCTAAGAAAGGAGAAACCTTTTAACTCAACCTACACTCTCAATTTCCTACGGCTGGGACTTTTTCTTTCATATCGTGGATTCTTTTGAGCTGGTCATGGCCAAGGACAACTAGATCTTCATAAAAAAAAAGAGAGGACTACCAGATGGTGGTGGTTAGACCGCTTTGGGTTCTAATGAAATGATCCACCGGAAGAACATAAGTAAGCAACCATTGGTTGAGAATGATAAAGACATTTCCAGTCCCATTCAGTTCGCTCTCTTGGATGTGTTATTTAGTAATGGTACTGTAACCTCAATTTGAACAAACTATGTTAGTATCGACTAAAACACCTTATTGGATGGTGTGAATCCTCGGGACAGTTACGATGGTATCTGGGATTCGCACGACAACATGAGCTCAAGAACTCGTCCACGAAAGAGGATTCACATAAAGGGTTGCGTATATCCCATATTTCCTTACAAGCTAAAATTCAGTCTCTTCTTTGAAGGCAATGAGGAGCTTATGGTTGACCTACTTTATCATCTTGATGAATAACCCAGGGATAGCCACCCGATGTAAGTTCTTATTGCATCTATTATGTGTTGGAAAGGATAAGCATATCATGGTTGTTAAATGGCCATTCAGGGCGATTGCACGAGAGATGTGCACGAAATGCCAGAGATGAACATTGCGCATGTAGACCTTGTTGTGGATTCTTTCTTCACCCTTTTTATGCACGAGGGTTTTGGTTTTCTTCAAACTCGAGGACGAGTTTTTCGAAGGAGAGGAGGGTGATGTGAATCACGTTTCCAAGGAAATATTAGAAAAGAAGTTTCTATTTCAATAATTTCGTAATAGCTTTTAGGGAGGTATTTTAGAAGGTCCTAAAGCCTTCTTTTAGAGTTTTTTGATGTTTGAAAAGAGTCCTTAGGTTAGTAAAACCTTGAGTTGCACGTTTTTAGGTTTTTAGTTAGTTTAAGACTCTTTTGTGGGGAGTTTATATAAAGAGCTCCATGTACGAAAATTAAAGGGGTTTTGATTAATGAGTTTCGTTTAAGGTTCTAGTGAGAGTCATGTTCAGATTTATATGTGAGATGAAGATACACTTCTGCAACTTTTTACATTAAAAACCCTAATGACTAAAACCCTGACGTTATTTTACTCTTGGGTCACTTTCTATGTTGGGTCATGGGTGGCCGGTGATTTGTTATATTTTCGAGATGCTTGGACAGATTAAACATGGCAATACTACTAAAGGACTTGTTATCACTTAAGTAGAGATCATCTATCCAATTGATTTTGGTTAGAAGGTTTACGATATGTGAATTATCAGTCCGATTATGCCAAACATGTTTACTATGAAGAAACATTGTAAATTTGTAATACTGTGCTTGTCTTGAATATTTTTTCACCAAGATAGTTTATGCCACCTACATACTTTTACTATAAAAAACTATTCTTTAATATGATTATTAAGAAATGGAATGCTGCACATACTATGCATTTGCACCATGACTTTCCTTGTACCAATGCAATAGTTTATACTTTCAATTGTACTAAAGAAGAATGTTTTCTGCTATTAAACTAGGGCTTGGTCGAGAGAGTAGCAGTTATATTCTTCAACAATGAGAGTATCCCAGCAGAGAGATTCGTATTCAAGTTCATAGTGAATAAGTTTTATGGTTCTGATGTAGAAGCAGCGAGCTTGGAGTTCTCCCTGAGGTCATTCTTGGTCAAGCTTTTGGTGTCTGAGCCCTTCACTAAAGTTCTCCCGAGTGGTATGTTTACTACTGCTTAGGCTATTGTTATCTTGTTTGCTTTTCTCTTTGCTCCTTTGATGAAGGAGAGATTTAAGGTGCTTATTTTTATGAAGCTTGGCGGCTTTTGACTAACCTGGTTACTATGATGAGGTTTTGTTTTATGTTTTGATGTATATTTGCCGAGTCTAAGACATTTTTAATTCTAATAATAACAGATTGCAGGTGGGAGATAACAGCCTACTTTCGTACCTTCCCTCAGGAGGCTACAACAAGCAAGGAAACACACTTATGGATTCCGACGGACACAAAGCAGTGGCATCAGCCTCCACTAATAACCCCTATCAAGTCGATGAGCAGTGAACCTCTGTCTGTTCAGTTATATTTGGAACACCCGAGTTTGTCTGAACCGAAGCCTCAGCGAGAAATGAAGCCCAGGTCCTAGTGTTGTACAGAGCTACAATCACATTTTGAAAGATATACCAAGAATTAGACAGGTATACATACTCTTAATCCCTCCCAGATGTGATTTAGAAATAGAGTGCTGCTTTTTGGCCCGACCCTTTTACAAAACGAATGCCAGATGCTTATGTGGCATGGTGGGTTCCACTGCCACATAAGTTGGAAACACCTCATAACACTTTTGGGAGGGGAAAAGTGGTGGGTCCTACCCTACCACATAAGCATCTGGCACCGATTTTGTAAAATGGTTGGGCCAAAAAGCTTTATTGTTTAGAAATTTAGTGTTGTACAAAGCTACAATCAATTCAGTATGTGCTACGATGGGTTGTACCAATTGCAATTGGAAATCATATATTTCTTTTTTAATTTGACAAGGGATTAAATGACCCATGGATTTGTGGCCCACATGGAGATGATCCAAGGGCTGATTTCCTTGTAGGATGTTCTCTTTACCATGTAGATCATTATATGCGGAATTCAGCCCAATCTAAAACTTGTAAGCCCAAAATTTGCCTATTTTTAAGGGCTTATTTGAGGGGGTTCGAAGTTTTAAAACATGCTGATTTATGGAAATGAATCAAATGATGATCTACAAGGTGAGGGGAACTTCCTAACCCTGAATTATCCCTTGGATCATCTCCATGTGGGCTCCACAGCCATGGGTGATCCATTGGTCATTTGATCCCTTCTCTTTTAAAGTTGTTTCATAATCAATATATTCTTAATTTAATTTGTTAGACTTTACTACATTAATTAATTTTAACACTCAAATGCAGTTGAAAGAATAATTAATGATTTTCTTAAAATTTTCAAAAATTATTTTTGTTTACTTATGTAGAGTGGAAACAGATAGTTAAACAATTTTAATGGTTTAAACGAGTAAGGTACGTGGATTGCACGGGCCTGTTGTTGAGTAGTATAAAAGTTTAGTTATATACCGAGCATGAACTGACTACATGCATCTATGCTGTCTTCAGTGATCTCTGACTTGGCCAGTTTCTAGACCAACGTAATCTTGCAATGTACGCACACAGGCAGAGTTCATGCTACAACCCTTTATACTACTATGATATCATTTGGGACAGTCTACTTTGAGCATAACCAATTAAAGCTTTAATCCTCCCAAAAGTGTTCTACCTAGGGGTGGGACTCGGGCGGGTTGGACGGGTTAGAGGCTTTGGACATGCCATGCCCACACTGTACCTCATTTGCCCAGAATGCCCATAGAACCCACAAAACCTATAAGAGGCTTACCCACGCATGGCCCGAGTGGGTTTCTCGGGTTCTTCGGGTTTCTTGGGTTCTTCGGGTTGCCCATGTTTCAATAAATTTAAGTGATTGAATGAAATTATTAATACAAAAATAAATAAAAATAAATAATAAACTTAAATAAATAAAATATCCTTCATAGTTTAAAAAGATAAACAAACTAACAATCTACTCACATAATAAATGAAAATTTTAAACAAAATATAGTAACAATGAAATCCAAATCCATAATTGTCTTTATACTATTTTGAGTTTTACTTATTAAGTAATAGAGGGAGGTTATTGCACCCCCTCTTAAAACACCCCCTTATAACGCCCCCTCTTGTGGGGCTCACATACGATACATCTAAGGGCTGATTTTTTTATGGGATGTTCTTCTCAGTATGTATATCATCATATTAAAAAATTAGTTCGTTTTAAAACTTCTAACCCCTTTAAATTAACCTTTGAAAATTAGTAACTATTTAGTAACTAATTGAGAGGTCAAATAGTTATCAATTTTTTATAAGTAATTTGAGGGGGTTAAAAGTTTTAGAACAGGCTAATTTTTTAATATGATGATTTACATATTGAGAAGAACATCTCATAAAAAAATCAGCCCTTGGATGCATCGTATGTGGGCCCCATAGGAGGGGGCGTTATAAGGGGGCGTTCTAAGAGGGGGTGCAATAACCTCCCTCTAAGTAATATTGTAATTTTACTACATATAATGAGACAAAAGGAAAGTTTTTATTTTAGGTCTTAATACCTCCACCCTATATTAGTAACTTAATATATTTATCTATTTATATCTTTCAAAATACTTGGTAAAATTAGAGTTTTCTTTTTTTGGTCACATATTTCTATGATAGAAATCAATTATCTTAGTATATATATACGTTTCTCGGGTTGGGCGGGTTGCTTGGGTTGGCAATTATCTATGCCCATGCTTGCCCAAATTTGACTATGGGTTGGCAAAATAATGCCCATACTTGCCCAAATGCCCAGCAACCTTCGCCCATGCTTGCCCAAATACCGGGTCGGGTTCGGGTTGGTCGGGTTGACCCAACCCAAGTCCCACCCCTAGTTCTACCAGCCTGCCTGCCTGCCCGCCCGAGTCTTGTCGAAGAAGCTCTCAATCAAAGCTGATGAGATTTGAGGTATGAGAATCTTCTTCTGCTATAGAAACACAGCCCATTAATTGTCCTATAGCTTAAATATGTGAAAAGCTGCTTCACACTATTCATGAATCCCCGTCATCATCTGTGCTCCTCTTTATTTCCTACCATTTCAGCTAGCATCTGAATATGCACATGTTGCTCTACTCGTGCTCAATTTGTAGTCTACGAGCCTCCCTCCTTCCATTTAATGAGAAAATAATTGCGCAGTTTAGTAATAACTGATACAAAGAAATCCAGTTGGTTGGTTGTGATCAAATTCCAATTTGTTCCTTGCAAGATCTATACTAGATTGTAAAATGAAAAAAAAAGGCATCAATGTTTACAGAATCAATTCAGCCATACCAAACATTAGAAATTGATTTTCCATATTTCCATCTCCCAATTCTAGTGCCAACCCAAACAATGATACTTGGAAGGACGTTGGTCCATTTCATTAGAAAATGAATCGATTTGAATAGGGGAGCAACCACCTTTGTTTCCGTTTCTGCCGACCCTAACATACCCTAATAGTAAATGAATTGAGTTTTCAAAGTTACTTCTTGTTTAACCAGTACGTTAACTAAGGAAGAATGACACGATAGAGATCATGAATTTTGTTGGTTGTGCCTAGTGGTGCATGAGGGTGGGTGGTTTAATTATTAGCATTTTCATGAAATTCATGCATACTTAGAATTGATGTATATGTTGTACTTTTGAAAATTTCATGAAAACTATTATATAATGAATGAGTATTATTAAATTCTATGGATTGATTATGATTATTTTCATCATGATAGAACATTTCTCACAGGACATGTTTTGTGCATGTGTGATGATGATGTTGTGTTTGTGGACTGGGTGTTCGGAGATTGTAAACCACCTAATACTATTATAGCATATATAACCAATTATCGCGCTTGGGCATGTCTTTTCCCTGTTAAAGTAGCAATGAGTAATTTTAATTAGGCGAGGATTCCACATAACAATATCTAATATTTGGCTGTTTTGCCGTGATCTATTATATAGTAGGGCTTGACACTGATATTATGTTCGAAATGCTGCTGTGGTGCCGTGATGTATTAGGCGACGAGCCATATAATCCTTTTTTTTGTTTCTTTCAATTAGAGCCATTTAATCCTACTAGGCATTATTCAACCTATTTTCTTATATTTAATTAGCCGGCTAAGTTGGTTTTGCGAAGTCATTACGCATACAGGTTGGGTTAGAGCTGAATTGGCGGGCTGGGTTTTGCAAGGCTCACAGGTGGCGTCTTCCACTTTTCACACAATGTTTCTATTAAAGATTGATTCATGGGATGGTTTCCCTCTCCTACTTGTTGGGAACATGACCGCTTTGATTGTACCTCCTATTGTCTGAACACGGGCCACGATAGGGTTAGGAGTTAGGACCCCCTTCTGCATCACCCTTGGTTACAATGGCCAGGGGTGTTGGGGTTTACATGGGATTGGGGTACCTCAACTAAATAGATTTGTCTTTTGGGTTAAAAGCCCAAGTCCCTGACGGTATCTATGTAGCTGTCAAAGGCTTGCCGCTAGACAGAATTTCTCAATATGAGAGAGCTGGAGCAATAAGCTAGTCTTTGGGTTGGAATCCCAAGCCCATGACACCAAGCCCCTACCTGTGGATGCCTCTATTGAGGAAGTAGGAGTAGCAGTCCTGAAACCGGTTCCACAGAAATCCTTATTAACGGACCGATTCCACAGAAACCCTTATTAATACCATAAAAGTAGGTGCATATCATAGCATGTCAAGATCATCTTTTTTCCTACGGCTAGCAAAATCACAAACAGTGAGGAAGGAAAAAAAAGATTTAGAGGGTGTTTGACAATACTTTAAGAAGTTGCTTTTTGACTTATATAAGTCGAAAAGCAAAAAAGTAAGAATGGATACACAATGTAAAAAGGACTTCTAGAAGTCTAAAAGCTACTTCATTTTGCAAGAAACAACTTATCCTTACTCTCGTGTTGTTACTTAGATTTCTTTCTTTTCTTTATTTTTCTTTCCTTTCGTTTTTCTTTTATCTTGACACCATTTTCTCTTTTCATCGGGAACCTCATTCTATCATCACCGTGACGATTGCGACGAAGTAGCCAGTGATGATGGTGACAGAAACGGCGATGACAACGACTGTTAGGTGGTGGCCGAGAGATCTAAAGTTAAGGGCCGAAATCGACAACTATGAAGTTCAGACGAATTTAAACACCTGCACATTAGTGTTTTCTATCTTCTTGCTTCGTCCTCTCTTCGATTCTTCTTATTATAAATTATCTCTATTCTCGGAAAGCTAGAATGGGGTTGCAGATTGGAAACTAGAATGATTCCTCCTAGGTTAAATATGGTCGACAACTTCAATTAGAATAGGGTCCTGTTAAGACTAAGAATCTTAGTCAAATAAGAGAGAAAATTGGTGGTTTGATTTGTTGAAAAGATTTGTTACAGGGAGGAGTGAAGGTGGATGGTTTTCAAAATGAAATTACTAGAACCTGTGAATACAAAAAGCATTTGAAGATCATTTTTGATAAATAAATTAATGGGTTTCACAAGGAATCTAAACCCCATATATTTATTATCTCTCAAATGTTTATAGACTAGGTATAACCCCGTGCCTCCGGCACGAGGCCATACCGTGTTTTCCTCCTCACACGCGCTTCGCGCGCATCTCCATCACCACCACTGGATCAAAAAATAAGAAATTAAATAAAAATTTGAATCAATTAAATACCTTTGAATAAAAAATCCAGAGCTTGAAAAGAATGACTTCCCCAAAAGAAAAATATTAGTCTTTACAAATGTTGGTTTAATATGTAAACGCAGAAGTTTAATTCATTGAAGACCAAAAATCCATCTTCAGAACCTAAAAAACTTTTATATAAATTTTATGTCATTTACAACACAAAATACATGTAGATAAACTGATTTTTTATTTACATAAGCATGTAGATTGAAAATCGAAACAGTTTCATATTTACAACACAAAAAATTTATCATTTTACAACTGTTTATTTAAAATAAAGTTACTGCCCTTCGTACATTGATTTCATTACTCTATAGAATGTGAACGTGCCGATACACACAATTTTTTACCAATGTGAGGCATGTACGACAATCTGCAATTAATGTGATATAATTGAAGGTAGTATTAAAAGTAAAGTAAATAATAAAAAAAGTGAAGAATATAATTATTATTAACATATTATGCCCTCGCCATGCACCACCTCTATATCTTTTGTGCTGCTTCTCGAAGTCTTGGAGTTGTTGATCCTAATTTTGTTGAAGTGAAATCTGTTAAAGTTAGATATTTTTGTTACATTTATCATGTGAATATAACAACATACTATAGGATATAAAAATTTCCCTTTATAGTGTGATTATGTTGATTTATAACTCTACAATAAAATCTCCGGATAAACAATGTTCGTGGTACAGTTTGATTCATTTTTCGGTAACAAAACGTGTATTCTATTTGATGAAGTGCATCTGGATAATGCAACATATAGTTGACCATGACTAAATACTGGAGTTCGTAAATCAACCCCCACAAACTTGACAGATTGTCCTTGAGATTTATTAATTGTTATTGCATATGCCAAATGAATTGGGAATTGACGTCTTGTCATTTGAATTGGCTGCTCGGAAGATGAAGGCATAAGAGATATTCTGGGTATGAAGACCAAATTTCCAACCTTCGGTCCTGTTAAAATCTGAACTTCTATTATACGAAGTGCACAACAAATAACAATTAATCTAGTGCCATTGCATAACCCATCTTTTGGTGCGAGATTTCTTAGCAACATTATTGAGCAACCAACTTTCAACTCCAATTTGAATGGTGGTAATCCAGGACCATGGTTTTCTGACCCTGCCGAGTCGCGTCTGACACGGCCGACTCGGATCGGACTTGGTCACCACCTAGCTAGCTATCCACTACCAAGCTCGGCACGTTATAGACTCGGTTAATTCGGCCTTGACTCGCTAGATTCAGTTGGTTCGACTCGGTGGACTCAGATCTATTAATTTTTACTCTTCTTTTTTATATTTTTGGCTCGTCTTTGACACGGAGCTGACTCTTGTGACTCGGCCTTGACTCGGTTGACTTGCCCGGTTCGACTCGGTTGACTCAAGTCTATTTCCTTTTCTTTGTTTTTTTATATATTTTTAGCTCGTTAGTGACTCGGGCTGACTCGGTGATGACTCGGACTCTGACTTGGACTCGGTCACCACCGAGTCGCTTACCGAGTCAGAGTTGGCGAACCATGTCCAGGATGATCAAGTGAGTTCAAATATTCATTTGGATAACGATTCGTATAAGAAATATTGTTTTCACCATATTTTACGATTTTATCAGCAGCTAAATAAACATGCTTCTCTCCTGGGAAAATATTTATTGCTTCAGAATTTATTGCACTAACATCGTCATTACGTGCTGATAAAATTGTGCGTTTCTGCAGAAATTCAGGAGATGTTGCATCAGACTCATTTGGTTAAGGATAAATCGAAAGAAGTAACTCAGGTAAATCTCTACAGTTGTGGATCACGAGAGGGAGTTGAACGATTTCAGTTGGGTTGGATCCAATCTAAAAAAAATTGTTAGATTGTATATTTTGTATATATAAAGTTAGAAAGTATTAATATCAATTTAGTTAAGATAATAACAGATGAAAAATGAATTACCTCAATTAAGAATTTTGCAAACCCATCATTTCCTAATTGAATATTACTCAATCTCATATTAAGAGTCAAAGTCAACACATGTATATTCTTCCATAGTAATGAGCGTCTTAGTGATGCAACAACAATTTGTTGTCGAACTCTCTTTGATATAACTGGTAAAATTTGCCTGAAATCCCCATCAAGAACAACAGTAATACCACCAAATGGTTTTCGATTGTCACAAATGTCTTGAAGAGTGCGATCTACTGCTTTGACACAATATCTATGTTGCATTGGCACTTCATCTCAGATAATTAGCTCTCTCTAAATAATTCAGCATGCATAGATTGCTTTGAAAATCCACAATTTGAGTTTTCTAGCACATCCAATGGGATACAAAATGTCGAGTGTGCAGTTCTGCCATCGTCTAATAACAAAGATGGAATTCCAGATGAGGCAACAATTATAACAATATGTCCAAGGCTACAAAATTTAGCTGCAATTGTATTGTATAAAAATGTCTTGTCGGTGCCAGCACCTCCATTTAAGAAGAAAGTTGTTCTTTTGTTTTCAATAACTGAAGTACTAACTGCAATATAAGCTAAAGATTGTTCAGCATTAAGGCGATCTACATCTTGTTGTGCATCTGCTTCTTGGTCATCGTATTAAAGTTATCTATGCTCCCATATCAATCTGTTGCCAGTCATGTTGTTCCAATTTTCAATTGCTTGTGGCATAGGTGGAAAATCTGATAAACTCTTTCCCGACTCTTGAATCGCTTCATTTAAAAGAAATAAACTATAGCCTGCGATTTGAGTCTCAATTGGATTTGAGATTCCGAATATTGTACGTAATTTATATGCAAGATCATCACAGATATTGATCAAGAATTCATTCCATAATAAATTAGGTTGTAATGGAAAACAATGTAAGAGAATAACACTGAACAATCTTCGAAGTTGATATCCAGTATTCATAATTGTAGCCTCCTCTAGAGACTGTATCCACTCTTCGTCATCCTCTAAAAGCCCCTGTGCAATGCATATTGATTTGAATGTTTCATGAGGACACCCATTTACTGTTCACAGTTGCTCAAATGATTGAGGTCCTTTGACAACAGTTAGCAATAATCGCAGATAAAATTTTTCACCCGAATTTGGACTTGCAAAGTACATCCTACCAATTGCGTATCCTTTTTGTGTTGGTTGCCATTTACTTATTTTATTATTCCAAACAAAGTGTTAAGGGAATTCTTGATAAGTCAATTCACGTGCTGTTATATATTGTTCACAGTACTTAAAGAAGGCAATTAGAGTTGATGTTTGCAGTTCAGCTCGAGAAAGAATCAGTTCTATCTGTTCGAAAGGATTGAAAACAACACGATGTATTCTAGGTAAATGAACTGCCAATCGAACAACTGTTAGATTTTCTTCATCTAATGCTCCCAGCACATAAGTTATGCGATCATGGCCTTTGTAGATATATTTATGAATATATTTTACACACCGTAACCCTATACAGGCTTCAACATTTATGTGACAATTGAATAGTCTAGAAAGGTATGCATTATATGGCACCGCATCTCCATTATCAAATGGGTGGCCATTAACAATATGCACTTTACCATTATCTCGACGTCGATAGATAGGGTATCCATCTTGATCTATAGTTGTAGTTTCTTGAAAATCTCGGGGATATCGTTTTATGCATTTGCCATTCTCCATACGTAATGCATTTAGGTTATGGGCACCACATGGTCCATGTATCATACAATTTTTCACAATATTGTAAAGCAAAGGATCTTCATCTGCGTCTGTAAATTCTGCAGAAACAAATTTATCCACTTATTCAACAGTACGTATCTTGTCGGAATGTTGAAGGAATATTAGTGCATGCCTATGAGGTAATCCACGTTTTTGGAATTCAATTGTGAAAACGTGTGCAACTGTTCGACCAAATATACTGCATTTTTTAATCTTTTTCATTAGATGCTTTCTCTTTAAATCCAAAAAAAACGTGCAACTAAGTCGGGCCTATCAATAACGCTTTGATTATGTAAAAGAGCGTCAGTAATTTCTGGCCACTTAAGATTTGCAGTCATTGTGATGAACATATCAGGGATGTCTGTTGTAACGGGTGATAGCCAATGAATCTTGATATATTTCAAACATATGTCTAGGACTACCAGTGAATGAAGAAGGCAGGATAAAGCTTTGACCAACTTGATTTGGCTGCAATCCAAATTCTTCAATATCTGTAAGGCCTCTGTAAAGTTCAGCGCGTAGTTTTCCTTGATTATGTCTACAATATCTCAATTGATTTTGTTCTATTGCAGCCCAAGCGTCGACCAAAAATTCTTTAAATTGTTTATGTGCTCTTAATATTGTCGAATACTCTGTTGATCTTTCAAAGAGTCGGTAACTATACCATTGCATTTGAGTAATCCGATCAATTGATGGACGATTATTTGTGATGTCCCACTAAGTTAGATTTGGTTCCCAACCGAGCTCACTATATGGGAACAGTAAAACATAATGCAGTGGCAAATAAGCCGGATGACATTCACTGATTTGCATTAACCTATTATTCCCTCTTAGATGTAAAACAATATCTCTAAGTCCACATATTTCAGTCCCATCTCCTGGTAAAATAACTGCTATTTCATCTGTTGGTGGCAAATTATAACGTCGCCTGTCTTTAATTAAGCTGTAATGCAAGTAAGCAGGGATGTTTTGATCAACTGAATTTGTTTGTTGCAAAATCTCATAGGCTTGCCGATATTTTATAGTGAATTCATTATGTTGAAGCAAAGCATCTTGAATAATTTGAAGAACCTCTCTTCTACAATTGGGATTTCGATGATCACGAATATTTAACGCAGAATCTGGATTATAGATATAAAGTTGAGCATAAATAGCTTCTTCATCTGATTCTGGTATTAATGATCCTGTTCGATGACGTAATTCTCCATGAATAGTGAATGGAATAGGTCCCCTTCCACTGAGCACCATCGGTTCCATTGTTGAACCAAGACTTGTAAATGCATTAGCATTGTTATAGTCTCGAATATGATTTCGAAATGAGTTAAAATTTCGATTATTTTCATCATATAATTTCTGGATTGTTGGAGGGGGAGGAATAAGCAATGGCAGTACTATCTTTCCTTGTAAACATGTTCCAAATTAGAATTCGTTATTTCATCTCTCCAATGTAAAGCTGAACAAAAAGGGCACAAAATATCCATTTTACCAAGAAAATGAAGACCTTCATAACATTCTTCATTAACAAATTGCTCTGCTATTGATGACATGCGAATGATGTTTGATATTTTGAAATAAATTAATATAAAATCATGTAGAGTTTGTAGTTGAAAAATGCATTTGATGAATTAATTAAGATATGTTACGTGTTATGCGGCACATGAGATGTGCTTGGCATTGATGAGACTGTCGTAGTACGAAGAAAGTCTTCCCCCAAATTGCGTGGTGATGGCATATATTGCATATCTCGATCATTAAGTCGCAAAAGTTGAAACTGATCGGTAATATTGGTTATTTGCGTATGAAGTTCCCTTATCCATGACAGTACCCTTTGTTTTCAATGATGATACTAACTGCAATTGGAAACGGTAAAAAGAAAAAAATTATTTCTATAAATAAAAATATTTTTATTTTACGTAACATTATTTCTTATATATACAAAGTGAAGATTGATACTCGATTTTATTGGGCAACAAATTTTTGCATGGGCTAAAAAAAGTAATGTTATATGAAGAGGATCTGTATAAGAAAGATATTATCCTAACACAATTACCTCATCTTTTTATAAGCCTCATACAAATATTTTAAAATTAAACTTAGAATAATTTTTTTACGGATAAAATTTTAAGTCCCATAAAATATTGGACAAAAAATAGGATAAATTTTTTTGTGTCAAAATTTTAACTCACTAACGTAAACAAATGAAGCTAAATATACATCAGATACTTTAGATTGTATTGCTTTTCTTTTTCCCTTATCCACGACAGTACCCTTTTTTTTCAATGATGATGCTAACTGCAATTGAAAACGATAAAAAGAAAAAAATTATTTCTATAAATAAAAATATTTTTATTTTACGCAACATTATTTCTTATATATACAAAGTGAAGATCGGTAGCATTTGAAGATCATTTTTGATAAATAAATTAATGGGTTTCACAAGGAATCTAAACCCCATATATTTATTATCTCTCAAATGTTTACAGATTTTCTTGCTTTACTATGTATTGCAATTTGGGTTTGGTTTATTTATCCTTGTTCATTGTTTGATATTTTTGGGTTTCTTCCTCTTTTTTCTACTTCTCTCTGTATTTCTTCTAAATTATTATTAATGGTGGTTCTTTTTTTTATTAGGCATTTTAATTTTTATAATCTTGACTTTTCATCAAGTACATTGCCATACTAACTTATTGCCTTTTAGACTTACAAGTCAGTAGTTTACCATACAAACTTTTTCTAATTTTTAACTTTTTAGAAGTACTTCTACTTCTACAAGAAGCAGAAGCACTTCTGCTTCTAGTTGCCAAACGACTTCTTAACATGTACAATCTTACATATGCTTACTACCTTAACGGCTCGGTAGCTGTGACACTTTCTTTGTATTTTTTCTATTTTCCAGAAGAATTTCTTCTAATATATATAGATTCCATGATACTAAAACCCATTTCTTCCCTCCCACACAATATCTTACCATTTTTTCTTTCGAAAATTACCTCAATTAAAATATCAAAATTTCTAGCAATTTCTTCCTTCCCTCACAATATTTAACGATTTTTTCTTTCGAAAATTACCTCGACTAAAATACCAAAATTTATATCATGGAAAGTATTCAAGTAACAAGCGCAGCGCATATGCCAATATATATATATATATATATATATTAACCCAGAGTTCAAACTCAAGAAAAAAAATGTTCACTTAGTTAACCCTCCATGCTCTAGTGGCGCAATGAATAATGAATTAACTAGTAGTCTGTTTGGACAAGAGATTTGGGGGAGGAATTTTGTAGGGACCAGGGATTTGGTGGAAAAATAATGTCCCTCCCTAAAATCCCTTGTCCAAACAGACTATAGGTGAACATCCTTTGACGATATAGTCGGTATTGTAAGTTAGCGGACTCATCCTTTTCACATAAGTTAATATGGGATGAGATACTTTGACAATCTTATTTTTCTAAGGCGTTAAGATTTTTTGTGGGGTCTACATGTAGATATATGAGCTGATTTTTGGTGATGATGTTCTTATTATGTAGATCATTTTCAACAAAAAATACGTTATTACTAGTATTTGTAACCCATTCAAAAAGTTGTGTGATTTATAAACTGTCTATAAATATTGGTAATTTTAAATCAAAATTTGATGAGATTAGGGCCACATGGGTGATTTTATATGAAGTGATCTATGGGACAAGCATAACATCTTCACAAAAAAGTAAAAACGCAGGCTCCACATAAAATCTTTACATCGTGGCAAAATAAATTTTGTTTGGCGAAGTATCCCATCACTTTTAATATTCATTAATGCTATTGAATCGGTTGTCCAAACCATAGTAACAAAAAACGCCCAAACATGCTGGCGCTCCCGCTCCCAAACCGCGTTTTCACGTTTTGGGAGCGGGAGCACCTTCGATCCGCGGTTCCAGAATATTCGGAGCGCGGTTTCAGAATTATCGGAGCGCGGTTCGTGAATTTTCGGAGCGTAGTTCCAGTTTTGGGAGCGCCTAATCAACAAAATATTTTCAAATGTCTATTTTTTTTTTGGTTAAGTTTGTCCAAATGGACTATTTTTTTTACATGTATGTTATTTATACTATTTGGATCATATTTTAAAAAAATTAACTCAATCGGAGACTTATATCACTACAAACACTTAATTTAGACTTTATAGTGTGAATGAACGGCTGACATTTAAAGTGATTTGTTTGGAGGGTTAGATATTTCTGATTGAGCTGATTTTTTGTGGACATCTTATAAATAATGATAATATTATATATAAAAAATTAGCTGATTTGAAGACGTCTAACTTGTAAAAAAAACTCGTTCAAAAATAACCTTATTAAGTGCCCTTAAAGCACACGTTATATGGTTGTGTTTCTCACTTACTTTTTGGACAGTAAAAATTCATTTTTTCAATAATAAAATATAATTAATATGAGAAACAATAAATTTTAGTTATTATATATATAGTATACTTTATAGTTAACAAATAAGAAAAAATAATAATTTTTTAAAAATAGAATATTATTACAAAAAATACTTAATAAAATTTAAAAATTATTTTACTAACTATTCAATGATTTTGTTAATAAAAATTTATTTAATAATCTAGTTAATCATAATCTAGTCAATGGTAGTCAATTAAAACTTCAACTAAACTTCAACTACGTGTGAGTAAGTTAGGCGCTCCGAAGGCGCTCTGAGCCTTAGGCATTTTTAAATTTGGCGCTCCGACGCTCACGCTCCCGCTCTGGTTACTAAGGTCCAAACCATAGTTAGTAATTCGGTGTTCGGCAAAAGTTCGGTTCGGGAATCTTTCAGGAATTATTCGAATTTGAGGTTGAAAAATTCTGTCAAATATCTGGTCAAAAAATCGGAGTTCGGCAAATATGCGGTTCGGGAATAATTCGAGTATAATTCAGATTCCTTGTCAAAAAATTTCCTTAAAAATTCGGGTATATATACATGCGAATAAATTATCTAAAAATATTTTATCTTATCAATAAACTAAACTAATGACATCAGTATGTGAAAACAAGACATAAGACTACTAAGTTTTTTATATCATCCAAAAAAAATTAATATAACTAAATATTGGTGGGTAAGCCAAATTCACAAGAAGTTGATAAATTATTTGCAATAACAAGTAGTTCACAAGAAGTTGGTAGAGAGAGTTATTACGGGTAGTATGAATTGACCATGAAGGCAGAATATGAACTGGTAGAAACTAGAAAGTAGAGATTTCAGACAAGGGGGAGAAGAGAAGTGAATTAAAAAGGAAGAAAAAGAGAGATAGAGAATTACCAGAAGTATATAAACCGTGAACTGATGAAGGCAGTAACTAGAGAATTCAAAACCCATTTACAGTTTCTACCTTTGGCTTTAAACAATAAGACACGAACTTTGAACAACCTTTGAACTTCTGGATTTTGGTCATTTATTTTATTTTATTTTTTGTTTAGCAAGGTTCTTCAATGTCCTTTGGAGTTTGTGTTGAGAAAAATATACCCTCGTCGTAGGTGATCAATCTACTTAGAGTTTTCTCTCGATTGCGGAATGCAGGATCTTGAATGTAAATGAATGAATAAATAAATAACACTCACGAAGCAAATAAAGAAAAAATAAATAACTCACATGACACGCAAGATTTATAGAGGTTCGGAGCTAGTCCTACGTCCTCTTTGAGCCATACCAAGCCAATCTACTATAAACAAGGAAATACAAGTGTACAAGGAGTTTACACTCACTACCTCTCTTCTCACAAGAGATTACACTCCAGAGACTATCTCAAGAGAGAATACTTCTCTCTCTATCTCTTCTATCTCTCTTTTAGCTTATAGCTTTCTCGGTACAAATGATACAATGAGGGAGAGAGCTTATTTATAGGCATATTAGCCTACTATGACAAAATAAGCAGCAACCCTGCATGCACCTCTTATTGGTGGTTGTGCAGTAAACAAAGACTAGAGAATGAGATTCTCTTTTTGACCAACTAATAAGAGTGAAAGGCTTGTAGACAACATGATGCATGCTCCTTAAAGTCATAAAAGGAGTCTCCACATCTACCTCTCAACAATCTCCCACTTGGAGCCGAATAAACCTCAACCCCAAAGCTGCCATACACTATTACCTTTCCTTTTCAACCTAGATTATCAGTACTAACTGAATCTCCTTGATGTGGCTCACATCCTTATCCCTTCAGAATAAGAGACCCACTGAAGCTTTGCAAAGCTTCAGTTTTTTCATTGTTACCCCTTTGGTAAAAATGTCAACTGGATTCTTTGAACCAAGAATCTTTTCGAGTAATAACTCGCCATCCTCCAACAGAGATCGAATGAAATGATATCTGATGTCGATATGCTTCGTCCTGGCTTGATAGGCTGAGTTCTTGGTAAGATGAATAACACTCTGGCTATCACTATACAGAACACTATTCTCTTGTTCCTGCCCCAATTCTACTAACAAGCCTTTCATCCATATCATCTCTTTACTGGCTTCTGTAACAGCCACATATTCTACTTCTGTTGTTAACAATGTCACCAACTTCTGTAACCGTGAGTTCCAACTCACTGCAGTAGACCCCAGAGTATAGACATACCCTATCGTGCTTCATCTTCTATCAAGGTCACCAGCGAAGTCTGCATCCACATAGCCCCTTAGAATGGAGTCCCCCATTCCATAGCACAAAGGTACATTGGTGGAACCTTTCAAGTACCTGAAGATCCACTTTACAGCTTCCTAATGTTGCTTACTAAGATTGCTAGAATACCTGCTCACTACTCCCACTGCATGGGCAATATCTGGTCTTGTGCACACTATAACGTACATAAGACTCCCAATTGCTGAAGCATATGGCACACTTGCCATATAATCCTTCTCTGCATCTGTTGTGGCGCTCTGCAAATTTGAAAGCTTGAACTGGCTTCTAAGCGGTATGCTAACTAGCTTAGCACTCTCCATATTGAACCTTTTTAGAACCCGTTCAATATATTCAGCCTGATTAAGCACAAGTGTTCCCTTAGACCTGTCCCGGCTGATTCTCATACCATGAATTTTTTGTGCTTCACCGAGATCTTTCATGACAAACTCACTTGCCAATTGCGCCTTCAATTTTTAATTGCCTTTAGAGAAGTTCCAGCAACTAATATATCATCTACATACAATAGTAAAATGATATAACCAGATTCAAACCTTCTGGTGTAGCAATAGTGATCTACGTTACATCTCGAGTAGCCACTTCTGTATATGAAGTTGTCGAACTTCTTGTACCACTGTCTTGGGGCCTGTTTCAAACCATACAAACTCTTTTTGAGTTTGCACACCATCTCCTCCTTGCCTGTTTTGATGAAACCAGCTGGTTGCTTCATATAAATTTCTTCATCAAGATCACCATGAAGAAATGCAGTTTTTACATCTAACTGCTCAAGGTGGAGATCTTGTGAAGCCACTAGGCTAAGCACCACTCTGATAGTGGTCATCTTCACAACTGGAGAGAATATCTCGTTGTAGTCAATACCTGGTTTCTGCTGAAATCCCTTCACAACGAGCCTCGCCTTGTAGNCCTTTCGACAACTTTGCTAACACCCAAGTGTCATTCTGTGAGAGTGAGTCCATCTCATCCTTCATAGCAAGTTCCCACTTACTAGAGTCTTTAACTTGGAGTGCTTTATCAAAATGTTCCGGTTCACCACCATCTGTAAGCAACAAATGATCCATTGTATTCATACACTTTGGATTAGGTTTAAGAGTCCGTGACGATCTTCTTGGAACAAACACCATAGATGTTTCAGTCTGTGTACTTGACTGATCCTATGGAGCTGTGGGAGGAACTCCTACTGCAGTTAGAACACCTTCTTGTTGTAGTTGAGGTTCCTCTTCCCGTGGAGCCTCTGCTTGTTCTTCCCCTTCCACTGTTCTACTTGTCATCCCTGTAACGTCACTCATGTCAACATACTTTGCCTTGTCGACTTGAGTTTCGAATTCATCACATTGGAGCTTTGTTGCATTCCTGTCCTTATACAGTGCATTTTCATTGAAGGTTACATGTCTGCTTCGAATAACCTTGTGACTCTCGTAGTCCCAAAACCTGTATCCAAATGAGTCACCTACATAGCCTATGAAGATACACTTCTTTGCCTGAGGACCTATCTTTTTCCTCTCTGTAGGATTAAGATGAACATAAGCAACACATCCAAAAACTTTCAAATAAGAAAGATTTACCTCTTTACCAGTCCAATCCTCTTATGGAATTCGCATATCCAATAGACTACTGGGTGTTCGATTGATTAGATAAGCAGCCATCTCTGTAGCATATGCCCAAAAAGCTTCGGGCAACCCTGATTGCAATCTCATGCATCTAGCATGCGCATTTAGCGTCCAATTCATACGCTCAGCTACCCCATTTTTCTGTGGTGTCCTTGGGAGCGTTCTCTCCAAACGTATACCACTAGTAGCATATAGATGTAAGAATTCCTTTTTATCATACTCACCACTATTATCTGACCTTAAGCATTTAAGCTTTAGACCTATTTCAGTTTCGACCAAAGCTTTCCATGTCTGAAACACATCAAACATGTCAGATTTATGTTTCATGAAATAAATCCATACCTTTCTCGAATGGTCATCGATGAAGGTAACGAAGTACTGAGCACCACCATAAGAAGTGACATCTGCTGGACCCCAAACATCTGTATGAACCAGATCCAGTTTTTCTTTCCTCAAGCTTCTACCTCCTCTGTTGAAACTGACCAGCTTTTGCTTTCCAAGAACACAATCTTCACAAAAGCTCATCTCAACTGATTTTACCTTCGGTAAATGACCATCTTTGTGCAGAATCTTCATATTCTTCTCACTAATGTGTCCCAATCTTCTATGCCATAAGTCGACGTCTTCCCCATCACTAGCCACTGCTAGAGTAGGTCCTTCTGAAGCCCGGTAAAGAGTACCACACCTTTGTCCTCGAGCTAACACCATAGCTCCCTTTGTCACTTTCCAATTGTTTTTAGAAAAGTGAACATCACAGTCATCATCACAAACTTGGCCCACAGAAACTAAGTTTCTTCTCAGATTTGGAACATGTCGGACATCTTTCAACTTCCACGTTGAACCGTTGGCTTTCACATTCACATCACCTTTGCCGATGATATCACACGCTTCACCATCACCAAGGAAAACTTGACCGAAGTACCCTTTCTTGTAAGAGGTCATGATCCCCTTATTACCTGTAGCATGGAAAGAAGCTCCCGAGTCTACTATCCAAGACGCCTCTATGCTGTCCTCGGAGAGTAAAAGAAAACTTTCGGTAATCACATTATTGTCATTTACCATGACTTTTACTCCGTCATCTGCGGCTGCAACCACATTGACCTCCTTCTGTTGATCACTGTTGTTTCCACCATTTTTAGTACCTTTTATGTCTGGACAATCTTTCTTCAAGTGTCATTCTTTGTTGCACGTCCAACACACACCTCTAGGTTTAGATTTTGATCTCCACCTAGATTTGCCTCTAGATTTATCTGAATTTTTGTTAAAATTCCCGCCTCTATCATATTGCATGCTCAAGGCAGAGCCTAAAGAAGAGCTAGAAGCGGTATACCCTCATTCTAGTCTCTTATCTTCTTCACCAAGTATCATAGCCGTTACATTTTCTAATTTTAATTTTTCATTCCCCGCCGAGTTGCTGATAGACGTGACAACCGTATCCCAACTCGTTGGTAATGAAGACAATAACCTTAAAGCTTTGACTTCATCCGAAAATAAAATATCAAAATTGGATAATTGTGAAATAATTGATTTGAACCTTCTAAGGTGAACTGATACCTTCTCGCCTTCATTCATTCTTAAATTAAATAATTGTTCACATAACATAATTTTACCTGAAGCTGACGAATTTTGATATAGCATTTCCAAAGTGTCCATTAAGTCTTTTATTGTAGAAATTTCATTTACATTGTTGTACACTTCCTCCGTAAGGCACCTACGGATCACGCCCACACACTTGCGATCAAGAATAAACCATTCTTCATCTTCGAGTTTTCCCTTCTTTTCCACTCCACGTAATGGAGCGTGAAGATCTCTCTCACATAGATAGTCCTTCATCTGTGACTTCCAAAATGATAAATTTTTGCCGTTAAAAACTCGAACCCATGCAACGTTGTCTGATTTATCATCCATGACTCTCACGCCGATGTTTGCCACCCACAGATGAATAGTACCGTATGAACAGTACCACTATTCACGTGAATTGGTACTGTATTCACTATTCGTGGCTGAATTTGCACCGTGCGAATAGTAATACTATTCACATATTCACTATTCACGGATGAATAGTATGCAGCTCTGATACCAGTTGTTGAGAAAAATATACCCTCGTCCTAAGTGATTAATCTACTTAGAGTTTTCTCTCGATTACCGAATGTATGATCTTAGAAGTAAATGAATGAATAAATAAATAACACTCACGAAGCAAATAAAGAAAAAAATAAATAACTCACATGACACACAAGATTTATAGAGGTTCGGAGCTAGTCCTACGTCCTCTTTGAGTCATACCAAGCCAATCTACTATAACTAAAGAAATACAAGTGTACAAGGAGTTTACACTCACTACCTCTCTTCTCACAAGAGATTACACTACAGAGACTATCTCAAGAGAGATTACTTCTCTCTCTGTCTCTTCTCTCTCTCTCTCTTAGCTTATAGCTTTCTCAGTACAAATGATACAATGAGGGAGAGAGTTTATTTATAGGCATATTAGCCTACTATGACAAAATAAGCAGCAGCCCTGCATGCACCTCTTATTGGTGGTTGTGCAGTAAACAAAGACTAGAGAATGAGATTCTCTTTTTTACCAACTAATAAAAGTGAAAGGCTTGTAGACAACATGATGCATGCTCCTTAAAGTTATAAAAGGAGGCTCTACATCTACCTCTCAACAGTTTATACTTTTTTAATTTTGAAAGGTGAAAGGTCTTTTATTGACTCTTTGTATTCTTCCTTATTTATTTTTTCTCACCGTTTTGGTACGCAGAAAAGGGACAAGTTACAAATAATCCGAACTTTTGAGTAGAACGGTTCGGATTGGCGAATAGTTCGAAGACTATTATTGAACCGCAAAATTTTCTAACTCATTAAAGAATTTGTCTGAACGGATCGGTACGTTATTAGTTTATAGTCCAAACTCCAAAGTACATTTTCCCAAATTCCAACAACCAAAGACAATCAACTTTTCCTAAAGTATGTTTTCACTTTTCAATTGAGAGTGTCTTTTCACTTTTCAATTGAGTCTCAATTCAAAGAGCCTGGCTTTCACACCTTCTTTGTTTTTTGGG
>MVGT01003961.1:214926-241118 GCA_002174775.1 Macleaya cordata
GTTTGTGGCAAACCTACCTTTCACCTCCACAATCGCTTAATTTTGATTTTATGTTATCAATACCTAAAAAATTAAGCCTTCCAATCATCTTTACCTGATCTACAGACAAATGTAAGTGAACTGTACGAATAAAATAGGTGTTAGTGGACTTACTTAGAGACGACCTATGAACCGATGTGATCTACACAATAAAAAGAATTTTGTCACAAATAAGTCGGCCTTTGGATAATCTTTACGTGGGCCCACAAACATGTAAGAATAAAGTGGGTATTAGGTGGGTTCAATTGAAGAATGATTTGATCTAAACAATGAGGATATCTTTATCACAAAAAATCAACCCTTGAATCAACTTTATGTAGCCCCACTAGTAGGTGTAAGTCGAGTGTAATTGTCATAGAAATAAGGTAACATGACATGATCGGCATTAAACAAAATACAAGATGACATAATCAGTATTAAAAAGGACATAATTGGTATTTTCACAAAAATGTGACGAAGTACTTCGATGAAAATTCGGTCTCGTGTGTATATATATATATTATATGCATGAACATCTAGGAAGCACAAACACTTCTCTCATAGAAGAGTGTTTATGTTGTGTCCTTATGTTCTCGTAGTGCTTTTAGTTAAAAAATTAGCATCCGTGCTATATTCATTGCCATGTCTAACCGTCGTGTTCATACTTCCTAGGTGAACATCCAATCGCTCATTTCGTAGTAGCTAGACTGGCTAAAGGACTCTACTCAAACCCAATAACAAAAATATTTCTAGTGGCCTCTAAATCAATTGGCAATGTCCTCGTTGTGTCTGTGTCTTATTTTTTAAGGACTTTAATCAAGGAAAAAATTATTTAAACTACGTATATTATTTAATTTTGTATCCTCGTTGTGTTCATCCTTTACTTTATTCAAATTTTAATATATCATCATATATGTGTCCCGCTGTGTCCATGTCCTGTGTCTATATCTTTTTTTTTGGTAGGAGGGGACTAATGCTCAAGTTACAACATGGCACATATATAGTGTAATCAGCGTGTGAGAAGTGCAGAAGTTTCCATCAACATCATTACCAAGATGAGTGCAGAGAAAGCCACTACCAACGGGTGCAAGAAAGCTACCACCACGGGCGCAGAGAAGGCTACCACTAACGGGTGCAAGAAAGACTACCACCAACAATGGGCGCAATTTGTTTAGAAATATTTGCGTGCACTTTTAGAGGTCTCACCCATTAAAATATTTTTTTTGACCTATGTAATGTGCCCATGTAATGTGTTATATATATATATATATATATATGTAGGCAAATATTTCTAAATAAAGTGCGCCCATTGTTAATGGTAACCTTTCTAGCACCCATTAGGGGTGGCATTCTCTTCGACCGTGGTGGTAGCCTTTCTTGCACCCGTTGGTGGTGGCTTTCTCTCCACTCGTCTTAGTAACGATGTTGATTGAAGTTTCTGCACTTCTCATACTCTGATTACAGTATACCTATGTCATATTGTAACTTGGGCATTAGTCTCCTCCAGCTAAAAAAGAAATACTAAATAATTAGAGATACCCACCAGTTTTCTCAAAACATTTAGAATAGAATATACTTTAAAATTTTAGTTATGTCTTATCACCATCAGAAAATTTCATAAACGTGCACCATACCTTTTTTTCTTTTTTTTAGAAAATGATATTTGTGACCAAAAGGTTTAAGTATTGAACCCAAACTGAATTGATGTGGAGTTTACTTAAATTTTGTATCTAAGAGCTAATAATTGGTGATGGTGTTCTCACCATGTAGATCATCTTCACAAAGTATTTAGGCATTTTAAAACTTAACCTTATCCAAGTGAACTCCATATCACTTCTGTTTACCAAATTTGCATTTGGCCATGCTTGGTATAGTCGGGATTGTTTACGAAGCAAGTGTTTACTGCGTTTTTGGATCATATGACGTGCTTGGTAGGGCATGTAAAAACTCACTTATGGGAAACATATCCCATGGGCCCACCTAAACAAGGCACAAAGGACAACGAACGTTTGCAGCCCTTTTAGAGTTGCGAACGTTCGCAGCTGCTACGAACCTAAAAAAAAGAAGACAACCTTGTTCTCTTCTATTTTCTCATTTAAACTAACAGTAGAGTAACTGATAGTATGTTTGGATGTATAATTTATGTTTTCCTTGGGAAACATGAGCCCTTAGAATCCTTTGGTTTGTTTGGCAACCATAAAAGAATCCATGGATTCATGAATCCTTGGAAGCTTGAATCCTTTGGTTTGTTTGGCTGCCATTTAAAATCTTAGGAAAATCTCTATTTTATTGTTTTAATTTTGTGGGATGTAATCTGTATTGAGTTGGGTGCATACATAGTAAATCCTTAG
This sequence comes from Macleaya cordata, assembly GCA_002174775.1. Classification (NCBI taxonomy): domain Eukaryota; kingdom Viridiplantae; phylum Streptophyta; class Magnoliopsida; order Ranunculales; family Papaveraceae; genus Macleaya; species Macleaya cordata. The sequence goes on from MVGT01003961.1 coordinate 217,296, forward strand.
TTTAGAATTCTAGCAAATTCTAAGGGGGAGGTGGGACTCTAAAATAGGAATTTGTTGGGATACATGTTTCCCTGGGAAACAAGTTTCCAGGGATTCTTGACAACCAAACAGACCAAGGTAACATGAATCCCTAGTCCCCACTGAATTCCTACCTTAGAATCCCCCTTCCAAATAAACCATGAGTGAAGTCTCTCTCCCATCTATATTTTCTCCAAACACTCTTCTCTCCTCTGTATCTTCATCTTGTTACTTTGTTTGGGGGTTCCTGGAGGATATTCTTAGATTTCAGATTCATAGATTCGATCTTTGTTGATTGTGAAGATTTGGGTTTTAATGGTTCGTCACTTCGTTAAGGAGCCTAAAGAAGGAAATCGCAAGTTTTATATTTGCCGACCTTAGACAAATAAATTTAGGTTTGAAGATTACTGTCTTTTGGGGGTTCTGTTCCAGACTCACATACCTAAAACAAAATAAATTACTAGTGTGTTTGGATGTAGAATTCATATTTCCCTAGGAAACATGAGTCCTTGGAAACATGAATCCCTAGAAACATGAATCCTTTGGTTTGTTTGGCAACCCTAAAAGAATCCATGGATTCATGAATCCTTGGAAGCTTGAATCCTTTGGTTTGTTTGGCTATCATTTAAAATCCAAGGAAAATTTCTATTTTGTTGTTTTAATTTTGTGGGGTGTAATATGCATTGAGTTAGGTGAATACATAGTGAATCCTTAGTTTAGAATTCTAGCAAATTCTAAAGGGGGGAGGTGGGACTCCAAAGTAGGGATTTGCTGAAAAATATGTTTCTCTGGAAAACAAGTTTCCAGGGATTCTTGGCAGCCAAACAGACCAGAGAAACATGAATCCCTGGTCCCCACTGAATCCCCACCATGGAATCCCCCTTCCAGACACCGTAAGAGATCTTAGGCATTCTTTCACAATCTCCTTCCTTATGTTCAATTACAGTAAAAATTGTGTTCATTTTCAATCATTTAGTCTGAAATTATAAAATTTGTTCAATTTCAGTAGATTGGGGTTGAAATTATGATTTTTGTTAATGAATTTTTTCCGATTTCAATAGTTTTAATCTTGAGAAATTATGAAATCTGTAAAATTTAATTTAGATTAAAATTTACCATTTATTTTAGGCAAAATTTTGAACCATCTGTTTATCAAAGTAATGCAGGTGAATAGATCAAAGAGAAAAAATAATATTAATTTTTTATCGATTGACCAGTGTGTACGAAGCAATTACATATATTTACAATTCATTTCTATGGAGCACACCAAACAGCAAAAAACATTTACGTTGCTAACATTTACGGTAGGAAATATTTGCTATGGGAAACGTTTGAAGACTGGAAACACTTGCAACGATACCAAGCAGTGCTGCGTCATTTGGGGAGAAGTTTGTGACAAAAGTTTGAACTAAAAATTAAAGTAATTAAACTATTATAACATTCAAAGAAAACTATTTTGTTTTAAGATTAACTTTTAGATTGTACTATTACAATATTCTTTCTTTAGCAAAATTAACTATATTACGCAAAATTTAGTTAACGCCAATAGAGACGAGAGCAGCAGAGAGAGAGCGCTCCAATTCCCTTGGCCGGAGCTTTATGAGCCTCCTGCGAAGGGAATCTACATATTTTTTTCTTTCTTGTCTTCCTCGCCTCTTTGGAGACTCTTTCATACCTCTACGACGTCTTTTGCTTGCCTTTTTAGCGATTTTTACTTAATAATTTTCTTTCCTTTTTGTGTGCTATATATGCTCCGAGTAAGCTCAGATCTAGTGTTTTGACGGACCGGATCGACAACAACCGAACTCTTCTTCGACAGATCGAAAGTTTTTCCTTTATTTTAGGTACACAAAGTGTTGGACTTATCTCTCCCATCTATCTATATGGGGGAATCTCTTCTTTGGGAAGCAAATTATTCAATTTAGTCAATCGTTGCGCCATTTACCATTTGCTCCGAATTTTTTTGGATTTTTCTTTGTGCTCTATTTGCTTTCTTTGTATTTTGTTGTATTTTTATTTCTCTACATATGTGTGTTATTTTTTCCCAGCTTATTTGAAGGAAGATCTTGCTTCTTCCTTCAATTTGCTTGATTAATAATATCTTGCTTGATTTTCAATAAAAAAAAAACTATATTCCATAATATATTATTTGGTATTTTATTAAAGATGGCGGTTATTTCACCCCCTCTTATAACACCCCGCATCTAAGGCCCACATGCGATGCATCCAGGGGCTGATTTTTTTAGAGAATATTCTCCTCACTATGTATATCATCAAATTAAAAAATCAGCTCGTTCAAATCTTCTAACCCCTTCAAATTAGCTCTTAAAAAATTGGTAACTATACCACCCGAGTAATTAAATTGTCAAAATTGGTTTTTTGAGAGGATGTTATCCTCACTATGGATCATTTCAACATGGTCTTACTGTAATTTTGGGTTCGTAAGGGCGAGTTTGTGCTTGTCGCCACTATTTTGGTGAGAGTATCCCTCACTGTTTTCTCCTTTAGAAGTGATTATTACTTGAATTCATTAGGTTAATCTAGTGTTTGGGTGTTTTCCTGTTATTAGGGTTTCTATTTTGGATTTTCGTTGCAAAGGCAAATGTATGCTTTTCTTGATTTATGCATTATCGAGTAGATTAATCAATCCATGGACATGATATATGAAAACATAGAAATATGAACCAGCTAGCTAGGACACACAAATTGACTTTGTTAATTAACTTTTTTCATTAATCTGTTAATTTTGTGCATGATTATATAAATGTAATTAATGTTAGGATTTTCGCCCGCTGAATACTTAGGATTCACCTCAAACAATGATAAGCAAATACTAACACAAAAATAATAGAGAAAAAAGATAAAAGAAAACACAACCGATTTACGTGGTTCACCACTCTTTGGCTACGTCCACGGTAAAGAACACCTTCTTTCACTAAGATCAAAGGGATTGCAAAGTAAGCCACACACTCAACTACTCTCACAAGCTTCTCTTTAGCTTGCTTCTCAAACTTCTCTCTCTACAATATTGTTTCTCTCTATAATATTTCTCTCACACTCTTCTCTCTACCCTAGAAGACCCCTATAAACCTCTATTTGTAGGCCTACAAGAGTCCCACACGAAATTGGAAGAAACCCAAACCAAAAAGGACGCAAAATAGCAAAACTCGCAACTTAGAAACTTTTCCGAAATCAAATTCCCAGAAGGTATCGATACCCCATTAGTGGATATCGATACTCTGCTCTCCTGAAAGTGGGTATCGATACTTCACTCGCCTGACGTACTATCTTCAGTGGGTATCGATACCCACCATAAGGATATCGATACCATCCCCTGTTTTTTGCTAAAACTTCACAAATCTCCACCTTTTGGCAAAAACCCTAGCAGCTTCATCTTCAATCTTCTTTGATCCCTTTATCTTCATCTTGTTGTTGTCTTTGCACTCCACCATCAATCATCCACATTGAGTAACTCCCAAGTTGCTCTCCATCTTGGGAATCGCATGAACATCATTATCAACCATCACATCATCATCATCTTCAATCTTGTATATCTCAAACACAACATATATTTGAGCCACATCTTCTCTCTTCAACATCTCCTTTTCTACCACTTTGGTAGACTTCATCACTGGCTTCCACTCCTTTGCAACTTTTGCAATTACTCCACCTGCTCAATCAACTCTACTGGCTCCAACGGCTCTACCAACTGCTCTACCTGCTCCACCAAAATTTGTATTCCCTAAAAGGACATACAAATTATCAACCCTCTTTGCCACGAATATGATACGAGAATTCCTTTTTGTTGTAAAATTTTCAAAATAGCTTTGGGTGGTTTGTGTAGCTTTAAGTCTTCTTTGGTTTAGTCCCACGTTGCTTGGGAGATATAAAAAGTTGAGGTTTATAAGTGACTACACTTATTAGAGTTTATCTTTTAAGTGTTGGGTCCTCATTGGAATTGATAAGGTGGTGCAAAGCACCACCGCACACGCGCACGTGCACGTGCATGTGCGAAAGGGCGATTGAGCGTTTAGGGCGCATTGGGCGCTTTTGTGGCGCACTTTGCACTTCGCACGTCGCTAGGAGCTATTGGAGCCTTAATTTTTTCCAAAAATGAGATGGTATCACTGTAGTTTGGTATCGATACCAGCTAAAGGAAAGTCGACAGTTGATGTCGATACCAGCTGAAAGGAAGTTGACAGATGAAGCTAAGTCAGTATCGATAGCTGCTGAAGGGGTGCGATTGGTAGTGATCAGATCACTCCAGTATTGATACCACTCATTCTAGTATCGATACCAAGGTAATCTGAAGTCATTTTGTGAATGAGTATCGATACCCACTCGCGCCAGTTCAGAAAAGTCACCATTTTTACTCCGAAATGGTGCTTCCATGGCTATAAATATATGGTTTCTTGGCCATTCTCAACGCACTTCGAAATCCTAAGTAAACCAAAGCATAGTTAGAGCTTTTTTTGGCATTATCAGAGATCAAAATAGTGTGTTCTTGAGTTGTGATTGAATCTTGCACATTCGAACTCACAAATCCTACGATTAGACTCCATTGTATCCTGAAAACATATTTCGTATACCCTGGTGCAATTATAGGGGTGAAATATTGTTTGAAAGATAGCGTTTACGTGCCTTGGAGTTCTTAATCGTTCTTGTTTTCTTGTACTGTTCCTACAATATTTGCAACAATTTTCAAACAATATATTCATCAATGGAGGGAACAATGTCGCAATCCATTCAAGTGATGAACCAGGACTTCACAAGGCTTGAAAGGTTCGATGGAGAAGACTTTACAAGGTGGCAAGAGAAAATGATGTTCTTCCTTACAACATTGAAGTTGTCTTACATTTTGGGAGAGAATCTTCAACCAATTCCTAACGAAAAACCCAAAGATTCTATTGAACTGAAGATGGAGAGAATGAAGAGGAAAGAAGAAGAATTCTTATGCCGTGGACACATTCTCAACGCACTTTCCAGCCCCATCTATACAACCCATCGTCATATCCAAACTGCAAAAGAGTTATGGAGAACCTTACAAGAGAAATACCGCATTAAAGAGGTGAGTAACAAGAAGTTTTTGATCGGTAATTTCATGAGTTTTAAGATGACTGATGATAAGTCCATAGTTGCACAAGCGCATAGTTTTCTTAATATCGTTAGTGATCTTAAAATAGCAGAAATTACTCTCCCTGTAGAGTTCTTGGTTGGAGTCATCATTGCATGTCTACCAAAGTCATGGAATGGCTACAAGAAGAAACTCAAACATGATGAGTAGAAACACTCTATAGAATCCTTGTTGCATCACCTTCGTATAGAAGAAGATTCACGGAAACATGAAGAAAAATCTGAGGATCTTTCTAAGGCAAACATGGTTGAGGATAACAAATCCAAGCATACCAGTCTTAAGCCAAAGAATGACAGCAAGTTCAAGAAGGATTCTAAAAACAAGAATAAAAATAAAAAGACTAAAGGCGATTGCTACTACTGTGGCAAACCCGGTCATTTTGCAAAGAATTTTCGCGTCAAGAAGAAAAACTTGAAGAACCAAGCAAACATGACCGAAGAAGGGAACTTCATTGCAATGGTGTCAGAAGCACACAGTGTAAGCAATGACTCTGGTTGGTGGTTGGATACAGGAGCAACCATTCACCTGTGTAAGGATCGAAAGTTGTTCAAAACTTACGATCAAATCAGTGATGGACGTGAAGTCAAAATGGCAAACGATGTCCGCACTAAGGTCGTTGGTACTGGCACCGTGGATCTCAAGTTTACATCAGGGAAGACTCTTACTTTGATAGATGTTCTTCATGTTCCAGATATGACTAAAACTTTAGTCTCTGGTGATCTCCTTAATAAGAGAGGTTTCAAACTTGTGTATGAATCGGATAAGCTAGTCTTATCCAAGAATGGAGTTTTCGTAGGAAAGGGTTATTCTTGTAATGGGATGATTCAGTTTAACTTAATCAATAAAGTTTCTTCTGCTTATATTGTTGAGTCTCTTCCTTTGTGGCATGGTAGGCTAGGACATGTAAATTATGGTTCTATAAAGAACATGTCGAACTTAGGATTAATTCCTAAATGTGTTTCCGATAATATTAGTAAATGTATAGCATGTGCACAATCTAAAATCCATAGACCTTCGTTTAAATCTGTTGAGAGATCTTCTGAACTTCTTGATTTAATACATACAGATGTATGTGACTTAAATGAAACTTTAAGTCGTGGGGGTAACAAATACTTTGTTACATTCATCGACGATTTTTCAAGATATACTTATGTATATCTTATAAAATCGAAAGATGAGGCTTTTGGAAAGTTCTTAATTTTAAAAGCAGAAGTTGAAAATCAACATAACAAGAAGATTAAAGCTGTAAGATCAGATAGGGGAGGAGAATATGATTCTACTGAAATTATTAAGTTCTATGAAAATAATGGGATTATCTATCAGTTCACAACATCCTATACACCTCAACAGAATGGGATCGCTGAACGCAAGAATAGAAGTTTGGTTAACATGTGTAATGCTATGTTAATAAGTTCGGACCTACCATTGAATTTATGGGGAGAAGCTATATTATCTGCATGTTACATTCTGAATAGAATTCCTAGAAGAATTCTAATATTACTTCTTATGAGTTATGGTTTAATCGGAAACCAAATTTGAGTCATCTTAAAGTGTGGGGGTGTCTTACGTATGTAAGAAAAACAGACCCAAAGAGACCTAAACTAGGTGACCGAATAGACAAATGTGTATTTATAGGTTATTCTAGTAATAGTGTTTGTTATAGATTTCTAAATCTAGAATCGAACACTATTATAGAATCAGTGGATGTAGAGTTCTTTGAGAACTTAACTAGAACTAATTCTGAACCTAAGAGTTTAGAACAATTAGAGATCCACACAGACAAACCTCAAGTTGGAAATGAACCAGAATTTCTTATCTACCTTGTAGAAGGAGATAAAAATATGGTGAAGGAACATACAGAATACATTCTGAATATTGAGGATGAACCATCTACATTCAATGAAGCCATAAGTTCCCGTGACGCTCTTTTCTAGAAAGAAGCGATCGACGATGAAATAAATTCCATAATGTACAACCAAACGTGGGTTCTTTCTGATCTTCCTCCAGGAGCAAAACCCATAGGTTGTAAATGGATATTCAAGAAGAAACTGAATGCAGATGGCTCTATTAACAAGTTCAAAGCAAGACTTGTAGCAAAAGGATTTACTCAAAGAAAAAGGTATTGATTACTTTGACACATATGCACCTGTAGCTCGGATTTCATTTATTAGAGTTTTAATTTCTCTTGCATCAGTCCATAACTTGGTTATCCATCAAATGGATGTAAAAACAGCCTTCCTAAATGGAGATTTGGAAGAAGAAATATATATGGAACAACCTGAAGGCCTTGTCCTTGCAGGGCAAGAACGCAAGGTGTGCAGGTTAGTTAAGTCGCTTTATGGCTTAAAGCAAGCACCTATGCAATGGCATGAGAAATTTGACAAGATAGTGCTATCCGCCGGTTTTAAGGTTAATGATGCTGACAAATGTATCTACTATAAAACGGATGATGATGCATGTGTAATTATATGTTTATATGTAGATGATATGCTTATCTTTGGGACTAATCTATTTTGTGTAAAAGAAACTAAAAAGTTTCTATCTTCTAGTTTTGACATTAAAGACTTGGGGGAAGCTGATGTGATCCTAGGAATTAAAATTCTTAGAAGAGAGAATGGCTATGTTTTGACTCAAAATCACTACATAGAAAAGATACTTAACAAGTATAAGTATTGGGAAGAAAAGCTAGTCTCTACCCTAGTAGACCCAAATGTTAAACTAGAAAAGAACACTGGGAGGTGTTTTGATCAGCTTAAATATGCTAGTGATATTGGGAGTCTTATGTATGCTATGCATTGCACAAGACCAGACATAGCATATGTTGTTGGTTTGTTGTGTCGTTTCACAAGTAACCCAGGGAGAGAACCCTGGAATGCTATCTCTAGAGTTCTCAGATATCTCAAAGGTACTATAAACTATGGTTTATATTACCAAGGTTATCCCGCTGTATTAGAAGGATATAGCGATGCAAGTTGGAACAACATTGAGTCCAAATCTAAATCTACAACAAGATGGATTTTCACTTTAGGTAGAGCTGCTGTATCTTGGGGATCCAAGAAACAGACTTGCATTTCTGACTCAACTATGTTGGCAGAAATGATAGCTTTGGCTGATGCTTGCAAAGAAGTAGAATGGTTAAGGAACCTTCTAGTGGATATACCACTTTGGAAGAAGCCTACTCCAGCAATCATGCTTAACTGTGATAGCTAAGTAACTTTATATAGGGTGGCCAGCAAGACTTACAATGGCAAGTCAAGACATATTAGTCTTAGACACCAATATCTAAGGCAATTACTCAAGAATGGAGTAATTACGGTTGACTATGTGGAGTCAAATAAAAAGCTAGCGGATCCATTAACAAAAGGGTTTTCTAGAGAGATGATCTCTAAGACTTCCAAAGGAATGGGACTTGTGTCTACAGAATTAAATCAGTTACCCTGACTTTACCAACTATAGGTGTGTAAGAGGTAAACTACTCTCTATGAGGACATATATGATCAGAACAAGCAGAATCAAGAATCCATTCTTTTGTTTTTATTTCTTTATCGTTAATCGACAGGACCTCTCCACAATCCTCATCATCTGACTTTCCAATAGCCACAGTAGCCGTTGCCTTCTCCTCCTCTTTCTTTTTCTTCTCAGGAAAATCTTGTATCATATGCCATTTCACTCCGCAGTAGAAACATTCCAACTCCATGATTGGTTTCCTCTCTCTCGAGGCTCCACCCTTCCATGTACCACTTCCACTCTTCTTCCCTCCTTGAACAAACAGACCTAGTGACTTATCATGTTTCTCTTTCGCTACCTCAAACTTTTCATCGGAGAATATAGCACTCTTTACTTGTTCTAAAGTGATAGTATATCTTCCGTAAAGTAGAATCTTAATCAAGTGCTTATGAGTACGGCGTAATGACGCAAGCAAAAGAACTGCTTTATCCTCATCCTCTAACTTAATGCCAACATTAGATAAATCACAAAGAACTCATTTGAACTCACCTAGATGGGTGTTTAGATCTACACCCTCTTCTCTTACCAAAGAATACATCTATTGCTTCAAAATCAGTCGATTGGTGAGACTTTTAGCCATGTAAAGGTCCTCCAACTTCTTCCATAATTCTATTGCAGATGTTTCCTCCATCAGATCATACACAACTTCATCAGACAATCCTGAACGAATAGTACTTACCGCTCTTGAATTGATATTCTCCCACTTTTCATCATCCATCTTTGCTGGCTTATTTTCTTTCCCACGCAACGTATCATCTAGACCTTGTTGAACTAAGGCATCTTTCATCTGAAGTTGCCATAACAAAAAGTTCTTCCTTTCATCAAATTTCTCTATTACCACCTTCCCATCTCCAATCGTAGCAAAAGTCGCCATTGTTGATCAACCAAAAGCGCGGATACTAATTGTTAGGATTTTCGCCCGCTGGATACTTAGGATTCACCACAAACAATGACAAGCAAATAATAACACAAAAATAATAGAGAAAAGAGATAAAAGAAAACACAACCAATTTACGTGGTTCACCACTCTTTGGCTACGTCCACGACAAAGAACAACTTCTTTCACTAAGATCAAAGGGATTACAAAGCAAACCACACCCTCAACTACTCTCACAAGCTTATCTCTCTACAATATTATTTCTCTCTACAATATTGCTCTCACACTCTTCTCTCTACCCTAGAAGACCTCTATAAACCTCTATTTATAGGCCTACAAGAGTCCCCCACGAAATAGAAAGAAACCCAAACCAAAAAGGACTCAAAATAGCAAAACTCGCAACTTAGAAACTTTCCCTGAATCAAATTCCCAGAAGGTGTCGATACCCCATTAGTGGGTATCGATACTCTGCTCTCCTGAAAGTGGGTATCGATACCCCCAAACATGGGTATCGATACTCCACTCGCCTGACGTCTATCTTCAGTGGGTATCGATACCCACCATAAAGATATCAATACCAACCCCTGTTTTTTTCCAAAACTTCACAATTAAGGGGTGTTTTTTTTAACATAAACCATAGATTAAGCAACAGAGCTAGAATTACAGTCTGACTTGAACAAGTCTACGTGGTCTAGCTGAGAAATACTAAATACATCTGAAACTTTAAACCAAGTCTTTGGAGATAACACTCTCCTACTATACCTAGCCAGATACAAAACATTATAATCCTTGCTAACATTTACAATAGAGAAAACAAATCCTGAGCTCTGAGCAATAGCCAATACTTCTTCCAGCAAGTCCTGTCCCCACTTTAAAAAGACCCTTTCATCAGCCTCCAAAGCAGCCAAAAAGTTCCCTCTTCTTGATTCATGCGTTTGAGAGAGAGGGCTCGTGTTCCACAACAAAGACCTTTCATGTTCGAAAGAGTGATACCAATACTAGAACAACTATCATTAGTTCGAAAGTCACATTTGAAACTTATTATCCATCTCATAGGTTCTGCATTCAATAATTCAAAATTTACAGAGTGTTGATGAGTTGTAGGTATCCTTCTGGTAGCAGTTTGTTGATTTCCCTGTTTCTCCACAGAAATAAACAGGCCGCTCTATACATGCAACAGTCTTAGCTGGATCTGGATCTATATTATCAAATACTTTCTCACACCTTACCCTCCAGATATGCCAAACCACAAAGGAACGATATATACTCAGTCCAACTAAAATGAGATTCATTCCATTGATTCATGAACCTAACCCCATTAAGAAACCATTCTCTAAAGGTTTGGAAAGGTATATAATGAAGCAAAATGCCACAAGGAAGTAAAAAAACCAAATAGCTTTAGCAAAAGAGCATTCAAGAAACAAGTGATGAACTATTTCAGCTTTTTCCTTACAAAGATGACAAATATGGTTTATATAAGGAAGTATTACAGATATTCTTCCACTAAGGGGAAGAATATCATTTAAACATTTCTAGACAAAAATTTTAATCTTAGGGTAGACATTTAGAGACTAGAGTTTGGACCATAAGATATGGTTATTATTCAACTCAATAGGCAACAAAGTATTGTAAAGAGATTTGATAGAAAATTGACCATTTTTGTTCAAAGACCACTTACAAGTATCAAAACAAGATCTAAGAATTTTCATTTGAGTTATTTTAGCAATAAGATCGGCATTAAAACAAGCATTCAGCACATCATAATTCCGCTCATTAGTGCCTAACACAAATAGAGACTTTCACATCATGAAGATGACTTAAATCAGGTTTAAGAATCGGAGCTAAAACCCCAGGAATCCATCTATTTGTCCAAATATTTAGTTCCTCACTTGTTGTGACCTCTCATATTCCATACTCTTTGATAAAATTAAGCCCTTTCAAGATGCCTTTCTATAACCAAGAACTATTATGACTAGCTTTGCAATGGATATGATTACAATTTGGGAAATACTTTGATAATGATTGTAAATGTCGAAAATCTACTGTTGAGAGAGAAAGTAGCAATCACTGAGAACAAGTATTTTATTTTTGTCTACTACATTACAGACGAGGGGTTTATATAGGCCCTTAAGTTTACATTTTACAAATTTACCCTTTGATTCTGTACAACGCATTACAAACAACATTTCTACACTCTTCGTATTATTATGACATGTATACATTTACTTATTATGTATTTACAGTTTGCCCCTTCTCAAGATTTTCTTAAGTATTAAGGAAATTTTGAGATTTCAGTCTTTGCTGCCTTCAACCCTACTTTGTCTTCAGTCTTCGCTTTCAACCTTCGTTTTCAGCCTTCATTGAACAAAATCATTTCTTTCTATTTCCTTTTTGCCCCTAAGTGTCATGTTCTTTATTCTTAGTGCCCCTTAGTGTTCATTTCTTCTGCTATTTTCATTTCTCTGTTTGATTTCTATTTCAGAATGACATCAACAAAGAAATCTGATAGCAAAAAACCAGAATTACATGTTAAAAAACCAGAATTTCATACTTGTGTATTTCTGGAGATTTTTGAAATTCGCAAGAAACACAACATTCCAGATTCCATTCAACTCCTACACGCCAAGGAATCTGAATATCCCAGAGATTCAGTTCGAATTAAACACCCTGAAGGTTCAGGTGAAACCCTAATTACATTAGGTCAATTGGAAGTTGGTCTTTCTCTTCCAATTTTTACTTCTTCTCGGGCTCTTTTATTCCAAACTTTGTTGAAGTTACAGAGAGCTCCTGGGCAATTATCCGGTATTTTCTTTAGATTAATCAATACATTTGATATAATTCATTTTCAGCTGATGACATTTTGTTTATGCATGATGAAATTTATATCAGCGACTTTCCTTATTGTTCTTATCTTAAATTGAAAAGAAACGAAGATAGAAGTCCTTTTGATGTTTCATCTTTTCAAAGAGATGGGGATAAAGAATGGTTTAAATTTCCCTTGATAGTTTCTGGTGATTGGATTTTTTCTCCATCTGATCCCCCCTTGGAATTACTGATTTATCCCCAATTAGAAATTGGAGGTACAAGGATTTAGTTATGAAATCAAATAATTCTTCTAAAAAATCAACCTCTCAGGAGATTTCCAAATCAAAATCCACCAAACCTCCTCGCTCTGCTAAAGCTTTAGCAACTAAACCTTTTAATTTAGCTCCAAATTATCCCTTCAATCAGGATTTATCTCAAGAATCTTCTGACAACGCAATTGTTAACCAAGTTGCTAAAAATTTAAACGAATTAAGCTCCCAGAGGCACACTCTTCTTGGCCAGGATCCGATGGCACTCAAAAAAACTTCCCAAGCTTAAATTAAAAATGAGGAAGAACACCTCTATTTCTGAATCAGACTTTGTCAAGTCTAAGTTAAATCCTCTATCTTCTTCAAAATGGAAGCAACCTGTCAAAGAAGCTGAGCTTGATTATGAGCTTGAGGCTGATTCTAAAAATAAAGAAATTACTTCTCCAGACGACAATGATTTGATTATTTCCGGCCTTCCATCCAAGAAAAAGGCCAAGGTTATTCTTAATTCTTAACATTATTACCATCTCATCTAAGTGTTTAATTTGTACTTATAAAAATAATTGTTTTTTACTTTATGCAGCATTCTGCAGCTCGTACTCTTTCTTCAGATTCTCAGTCCTTGGCTATTCCAACATCCCCATCCGATAAAACTACCATTGACTGTATCGTAGAAATTCAGAATTATGGCGATGTGTTTTGCGAATTCTGATTTCTTCAGGATCTTGAAGAGGATGATCAGCCTCTTGCTCCAAAAGCTGACAACCCTGATAACAATCAAAATTGCTTTGGCACTCCCACACATAATATGGATCATAATCATTCTTTATTGTTGAATACAAAAATCCTCCATCCCTTGTGGCTCTTATGGACCAGGACAAAGAAATTTCAAATATTGCAGATATTCAGTCATTAGAGGTGACTAACACCCTTCCCGTTTCTTCTAGCTTACCAACAGGTGAAATTAGTCTAAAGAATGATGAATCATCAAGTGATTTTTCTAATAATGTTCCAGAAGAATTTCCCAAAAAATTTGACCCACAAGAAAAAAAAAACAAGGGTTCCGCTTAGCCAAAAGAATCTTCACCACACAATGCTGAAGCAACTTTACTTAATCTTCCAGACTTTTTTCCAAATGATTTTCATCTCCCAAATGTTGCAGAGGAAGATATATTCTGCGAAGATCCTGATTTTGAAGAGAGTATCCGGCATCTTTCCTATGTGGTATTAATTTTTTATATTGTGCGAATCTAAACATCGTTCATATATTTTTTAGAACTCATGCCCATTTATGAACATCTATTATTCTTTTGGCAGTATTTGCATCAGGTTTCCATGTTGAAAGAAAAACTAAAGCTGACAAAGAATAAGTTAGAAGCTGAGACAATTGAAGTTCGGAGACTTAGTGAGATAGAAAAAGATCATCAAAGTTCAAAGAAAATTCTTGAAAAGGAGTTAAAATCCCGTGAATCAGAAATTGAAGGTAATACTATTCACACTTTAGATTTTGATCTTGAAAATATGAAGGAAAAGTTTATTGAATCAAATGCTGAAAAGTTAGAGTTTGTTCAAGCTTTTGAACAAAAAGTCAAAGATTTAACTCGTTCAATTGAGCGTTTAGAGCAAGAAAAAATATCTTTGATGGACAAGTTAAAGGAAGCGAAATATCCATCCTATAAGATCGTTGAGCTAAATGGCTGACTTAATGTCCTTCAGAATGATGTTTCTTATTGGAAAAATCGCTATGAGAGGATTTTGCTTAGTAACACTTCAATTGAGTCTTCAAAAGAGAAACATGAAATGGGAAAAAATAAAATTATTCAGGATTTGTCGTCCGAAAACCAACAGTTGAAACTCAATCTAGAAGAACTTCAATCAGGTTATTTGGAACAATCTCGAGATTGTCAGTATATGTCACAAAAGATAGAGCAAATGCGTTCTGAGGCAAAACACGCTGATACACATTGCAGAGATTTGATTGATCACTATTCATTAGTAATCCTTGACAAAGAAAAAGAGATTCAAAAGCTGCAAACCCAGTTTAAAGAAAACAACTGTACGCAAATCCATCATCTTGAAGAGGATTTAAAGTGCTATAAGAAAGCTTGCCTTGATAAGGAATACAAGATTGATTCGAAGGAAAAGACTATTCTTGAGTTGAACCATTTCTTGGGAGTTTTACGAGAGGAACTGTCTGCATCTAAATTTGAAGTTGATAAACTCGGTCGAGAAATTTGTGAAAAGGACAGACTTATCGATTCTAAGAATAATCTCCTTTCCAGTTTAAATGAAGTTGGTTCAATTTTTACATTTCTTCACATTTACTTTTACTAATACTGATTGCAACTTAAAACTGACTACTCTTGTTATTATTTAATTTTGTTAGTTTTAAAGAAGAACAATGAAGCCGCAAACTCGGAAATTACAAAATTTAGAAATGCATTCTCCAAGTTCTCTTATCTTACAGGATTTGAAGAAAAAGAAATTGATGTCATTCCTTCTCTCGTAGCTCAACTTCAGGATGAGATTAGAACTGCTAACAACAAAATTAAATCTCTCTTTCAAGCCAAGCAAGAGCTAATACAACAAATTCGATTTGCCTGCGAGAATGTTCATTATGATTGGAGGAAGAAATTCCCTTCTTTAGTTCTGAAACTACTGTGCAAATTTTCAGAAGAAGATAAACTTGAAGTAAAGAGTCTTATTGATCGTCAGCTTTTGGAAAAGGAATTGTGCGACAGTCTTTCTTCTATTCAAAGACTTGCTATGTCACCCAAGAGTTAATTTCTTTCTCAAATTTTGTTCTGCACTAACTATCTTTTTGTTTTTCACATCGTTATTAATGACTTGTCTAATCAAATTTAAGAAACCTTTTTTTTTTATTTGTATCGTTTCCTTCTTTAATACGAATTTCTGCTGACTTAATTACTGTATTGTCTTATTGTCAGTCTTGTGTTGCCTTTTTTATGAATCACATTAATTTTGTTTTGACGGTAACTTTTGCTTTAAGTGTCCTCGTATTGGGACTCGCAAGACATTTTTCTTGTTTAAATACCCACGAATGGATAAACTATATCCTCAATGCTATTTGTTTTCCTACTCACTTTTCCTATGGAGAACACTGGCGCAAATCATCCCAAAAGATTCGTTTCTGGTGGGTGCTCTTCATTTCTAAAGAAGAGAAGCTGATCAAATTCTTGACCGGCTTAACGAATCTGACCCCAATTCTATCTCAGAAACTATATTTCATTTGAAACTAAGATTGTCTTATCTTCAAAGGCAATCCGAAAAACTATACTTGAAAGAAGGTGCTCTTATTGAGAAGAAATTCGATTTACTTGATTGTCTCAAGAAGCTTGATGAAAGACTTAAAGAGCTTGATTCTAAATCCACGTGGGCTGATTTGGAGATAAATTATATAACCCGGACTATTGAAGATCTTCAAGAGAAGGAAAAGAAAGACTAACATTTTATTATTATTATTTCGTCTTTTTAACTGCTTATTCCTGGAAATTTAATTTTTATAATGTGACTTTTAATTCATTATCCCACTAGTCTTTTAATTCATTACCTGTTTGATGCATCTTCCCCAATACATTTAATTTACTTTGACGACCTTTTGTCTCCCTTAACGCATTCCCCCCTTTTTTTGGTTATAAAAGGAATTTTCGTGCAACACAAAACTTTCATCAGGCAATCTCAATTCTCAGGCTCGTGAAGAAGTTCACCTGGGAACTACATTTTCTTTAATGGCTGCTCGACAAGAAACTGCCTCAAGGGTAAATTCTCCAAGGGCAAATGGTACCCTTGTTCCTTCCGTACGGGAAATCAAAGAATGTTTCCCAACACCTTCTCGCTCCAATGCTCAACATATTCAAGAGCTATTACAGGCTCGGCAGAATTATCTCCGAGATGCTGTCTTAAAAAAAGAGACTGAAAGCCAGACTTTAGCAGAAGAAATTGCTGCTATAGAAATGAAATTGGCTCGTTTTAGATCTCGAAGCCAATTGGTTGAGAAAGAAAAGGAACTTATGAACTCTGAACTTTGGGCGGCGAGTGAAGCTTTAGATTATCTTTCGCGAAGATTTTCTATTTAATTTTCTATTACCTTTTTATCGTATGCTTGTTTTCCTTTTGTAAAACTGAATATCTTCATTCAGTTTTTATTTTGCCGCGTTTTCTACTAGTATATGTAATGATGAATATTAAGTTCGAAAGTGTTATATTGTGAATGATATTAATGTTCCTTTTGCCTTTTTGTAAAGCAAAACAAAAATTTTCTTCCAAAGCAACTTTTGATTTATACTTCAAAATCTTGTCATATCATTTGATATACAAGTAATACGTTTCTTTATGCTGCATTTTTCCTTTCTTCAAGCCTTCACTTCTTCTTTTTATCTTTCTCATTCTGTTGAACCTGCATTTGCAGTATTACAAAAATGAAAACACACTTCAAAGTGTAAAAACTTTTGATGTTCTAAACAATTAACTTCTATTAAACCAATAAACAAAATCACTAAGCTGACCATTCCTTGACTTCTTTGGCCATGTATTGGGTTTTCAGCCTTAGTAATTCATTGGGTCATTATACTGCCTTGTTCAATTAAGACAAACAGATTATCATAATGACATTCAAAGCAGTTCACAAGTTTTAATTATACTGCTCAGACCATTCCTGGGCTGCTTCGGTCCTGTATTCAGCTACCAGAGCAGTTTTACTCTTTTGATTATACTGCTCAGTCTAGCCAAAGTCAATAATTTTAGTCTTTGCTTACTAACCTTCAGAGCAGTTTATTTTTTATTATACTGCTCAGACCATACCAGAATTACTCTGACTTTATATTGGGCTGCCAGAGCAGTTTGTCAGTTTTTATTATAGTGCTCAGTTTAACTTGAGAATGGTTTCTTATCCTTGAAATTAAATATCCAGAGCAGTTAAGTTTATATTATACTGCTCAGACCATACCTGAATTACTCTGATTCTGTATTGGGCTGTCAGAGCAGTTTGTCAGTTTTTATTATACTGCTCAGTTTAACTTGAGAATGGTTTCTATCCTCGAAGTTAAATATCCAGAGTAGTTAAGTTTATATTATACTGCTCAGACCATACCAGAATTACTCTGATTCTATATTGGCTGTCAGAGCAGTTTATCAGTTTTTATTATACTGCTCAGTTTAACTTGAGAATGGTTTTTATCCTTAAAGTTAAATATCCAGAGCAGTTTAAGTTTATATTATACTGCTCAGACCATACCAGAATTACTCTGATTCTGTATCGGGATATCAGAGCAGTTTTATAGCATTACTATTTCTTATTTAACTTTATCAGTTTTAAAAGTTAAAGTTTTCTATTTTTACCTTTCTTTACTGATAGAATCTCTTCAGATGTCTGAAATACCAAGGATTTTGAAACACTTCGCCATTCATGTTCTTAAAGTAATAAGCTCCATGTTGCGCTTTCTCATAAACTAAATATGGCCCTTCCTATGTTGGAGCTAATTTTCCATCTTTTGAATCCTTGGTATTTGTAAAAACTTCCCTGAGTACATAATCTCTAACCTATAGGTTTCTTGGCTGAACGAACTTGGCATAGTACTTTTGTTTTCCTCGTTGATAATTGATGATATGTTTTAACTCTTCTTCCCTCTTTCCCTCCAAATTATCCAACTTTTCCCAAATGAGTTCATCGTTTAAATTCTTCTCTATAACCTCAGTTCTCGTCATCGGTATTATTATCTCAATTGGGATGACTGCCTCCATTCCAAATGCCAAAGAGAAAGGTGACTCCCTAGTTGGTTCCCTTGGGGTTGTTCTATATGCCTATAGAACTCCTAGTAATTCTTCAACTCATTTTCCCTTGGCTTTGTCCAGTTTTTTCTTTAAATTATTCAACACAGATTTATTAGTGGTCTCAGCTTGATTTCCCTGTGGATAATTCGGAGTCAAAAATTTATGTTGTATTCAATAAGCTTTGCAGAGTAAAGCCACTTCTTTCCCTTTGAATTGAGGTCCATTATTTGCCATTAAATACGCGGGTATTCCAAAACGACATATTATATGTTCCCATAAGAATTTGAAGACCTCTTTTGACCTGATTCTTTCTAATGGAACAGCTTCAACCCATTTTGTGAAATAATCAGTTGCAACCAAGAGAAATCTATGTTTTGTTGGTGCCTTTGGAAATGGTCCCATAATATCTAACCCCGATAATGCAAAACGCCATGTACTTAATATTGATTGCAGCTGTTCAGCCGGTGCCTTTATTTTCTTTCTAAATCTTTGACACCCTTCACAATATTTCACTATTTTGGAAGCATCAGCTTGCATGTATGGCCAAAAGTATCCTTGACTCTTTGCTTTATTGGCAAAAGATCTTTTTCTAGCATGATTTCCACAATCCCCTCTATGTATATCATTTAGAACTTCCTCAGCTTCAAATTTGGATAAACATCGTAACAATGGTCCCAAATATGTTTTACGATAAAGTATACCATTTCAAACCTCGTATCTGGATGACTTGGTTACAATCTTAAAAGCTTCCTTCTTATCTCTTGGAAGTTCTTTCTTTTGAAGATAATTGAGGATTAGAAATGTCCAATCTTCTTCTTCAATATGTAAAGAACAAAATTGAAAATCTAACTCCTCAATTGATGACCTCAATAATCTTCCATTTGGAATCTAACGCACCTCTCTATCTAGCATTTTTTAGGCAAGAAAACTAACGCATCTGCATATCTATATTCAGTTCTTGGAATTTGCTTAAACTGAACCTTTTTCAGTATTTGTGCTTGCAATTTTATTTTTTCTACATACCAAAGCATTCTTGTATCTCTTGTCAAGTAGATGTTGTTTAATTGGTGAACTACCAACTGAGAGTCACTGAAGACTTTCAAGTCCTTAACATTTAATTCCTTCGCCAAAAGTAATCCTTGTATAATTGCTTCATACTCTGCTTCATTATTTGTTGCCTGAAACTCCAATCTAAATGTTTGCACGAAATACTTTTCTTCTGGTGTTACTAGGACAACACCAATTCCTGCACCTTCATTATTTGATGATCTATCAACATATAACTTCCATAAGCTTCGACCTGACTCTTCTGCCTCATCTTCATTTCTGTCTAGAGCTTCCATTGGGAATTCTATTATCTTATCCATTTGTTCATCATTTTCAACTTCGGACAATGGAAAATCTACCAGAAAATCTGCAATAACTTGTCCTTTTTCAGCAGTACATGCTTCAAATTGAATATCAAACTGAGAGAGCAGTATTGCCCACTTAGCCATTCTTTCAATTTTATAGCTTTTTTTAATTATAGCTTTTAGCGGACAAGTAGTCAATACTTTGATTGTCTGTCCTTGAAAAAAAGGTCTCAGCTTTTGAGAGGCATATAACAATGCAAATAACATTTTTTCGATCTTTTGAGATTTTCTCTCAGAATCAAACAATGTTTTGCTGATGAAATAAATTAGTTTTTCTACCTTTTCTTCTTCCTTCAATAATATTGTGCTTACTGAAAAGGTTGTTGCTGCCAAATAAAGAATCAGTATTTTTCCTTCAACAGATTTTGACAAGATTGGGGCATTCCCAAGGTACTGCTTCAGTTTCTGAAAAGTTTCCTCATAATCAGCATTCCATTCAAATTTTTTATTGTTCTTAAGTAATGCAAAGAATGGTTTGCATTTATCAGATGATCTGAAAATAAATCGATTTAATGAAGCTAAACGGCCATTTAACTTTTGTACCTCTTTAAGCGTAGATGGAGATGGCATATCCATTAATGCTTTTATTTTTGAAGGATCAACCTCAATTCCTCTTTTAGTAACCAGATGCCCCAAAAACTTTCCTGATGTCACACCAAATGTACACTTTACAAGATTAATTCTCATGTTGAACTTTCTGATCCTGTCAAGTGATGCACTTAGATCAGTCAAATGTGAGTATTTACACTTACTTTTCACCAACATGTCATCAACATAAACCTCCATTGTTTTTCCGATCATATCAGAGAAGATTTTAGATACCATCCTTTGGTAAGTTGCCCCTGCGTTCTTTAATCCAATTGGCATGACTGTATAGCAACAAAGTCCTCTACTTAACATGAATGCAGTTTTTTCTTCGTCTTCCTTAGACATTGGAATCTGATTATACCCTGAGTAACCATCCATGAAAGATATTAATTCATGACCTACAGTGGCATCTACCGATTGATCAATATGAGGCAATGGAAAACTATCCTTCGAGCAAGCTTTATTTAAATCCGTAAAATCAATACAAACTCTGACTTTACCATTTTTCTTAGGTAAAACCACCATATTTGCAACCCACTCAGGATATAAAACTTCTCTGATAAAATTCGATCTTATAAGTTTATCTAACTCTTCTTCAACTGCTTCTCTTAAGGCTGGAGCCAACTTCCTCTGTTTTTGTTTTACTGGCTTGAAGTTTGGATCTACATTCAAATGATGACAGGCAACTGATGGATGAATACCAGGCATGTCTTCTATTTTCTATGCAAATAAATCTACATTCTTTTTTAATAATTGAACTAGATCCGTCTTTATTTCTGGCTCCATTAATGTTCTGATGAAAGTTATTTTCTGCTATCCTTCCATGCCTATATTTATTTCTTCAACAGGTTCCATTGCCATATTCATATTATTACTCCCTGATGAAGTATTATTCTGTGAATGCTATTTTGTCTGTTCAGTAATTTCTCCTTCTTCCATTGGCTCATCTTGTTCATCAATTTCCATTACATTTCCTTCATTGGCAGCTTACGAATTTTGTGAGGCATTCCCATGTTCTATTTTTTACTTTTTTGCTTTTGGTTCCACTCCTTTCCTTTTTTCCTACTGAATTACTGTCTTTACTAACAAAGAATGGCACGTCTTCGATGAATCTTGATCCCCTTGAATTTCCATTATTCCATCAGGAGTTGGGAACTTCAAACTTTGATGATAGGAAGATGGAACAGCTTTCATTTGATGAATCCAACGTCTCCCTAATATTGCATTGAATGGAAATTCTGCTTCGACCACACTAAAAGTAACTGGGATTTTGATGGGACCAGCTTTTACCATCAGGGTTACTTCACCCTTAGGTTTAGCTTTCGAACCATTAAAGCCAAATAAAGAGATACTTGAAGGGCTTATATCTAAATTCAGATCTTTCATTTTTTGATAAGCTGAATAAAATAATATATCAGCTGAACTTCCAGGATCGACAAGAATCTTTCGAACTTCCAAATTATCTATGAAAAGTGTTATTACTAATGCATCAAAATGCGGAAAATCTTTCCCATCTAAGTCTGCCGCAGAAAATGTTATTGGCTGACTTTTCCACCTTGAAGTGTTATCCTGACTTCCACCAATTATTAGTTGCTTTTGTTTTTCCATTCTCGCATCTATGCTAGATATATTTTTTAATACAGAATTTGGAGTATGGAGAGAGTTTTCATCTACCTTTCCAATGGCTGACAGCAGAGCCTGAAATCTCCTTATATAACTTCGCAAATGTTCTCCTCTTTCTTGTTTTAGATTACTTAAAGCATTCATTCCTAGTTTTGCTTTTCGACTATGAATGTATTGCTTTAAAAATATTCTCTGCAGTTCCTGCCAGCTTGAAACTGAAGCCGGGGCTAAGCTGTTGTACCAAGGTGCTGCTTCTCTGTGAAGACTCAAAGAGAACAATTTACACATTATAGATTCATATTTCTCCTAAATTTTCATCGTTTGCTTGTAATTTTGCAAATGCTCGGTTGGATCCTCTGCTCCACCATAAAGCTCAAATTTAGGAAACTGAATATCTTTTGGAAGTTCTTGATCTTCCAATTCTGCAATTAGAGGAGAGTCTTAAACATCTTTTATAATTTGCATCATCTATTTCTTTGGATCTTTTCCTTTGATGTCCTTTACAACATCATTAAACATCTTCATTTTCTATTCCAGCATTCTTTGGATTTCTTCTTTGAAATCCTCTTTTTCATTTTTATCATTTGTTGACTCTCCTACATCTTCTATGATGTATTTGCCATTCTTTTTCCTCTGATCATCTCTGTTTGCCATTAAATGAATTCGATTTGCTTCCTCAACTTTTTTTCACTCTCTCGAAGTCGCGCAACAGAGATTCTCTCATCCAAATCTTCATTTCTCTTTTGCAGATTTTCGTTTTGTCGTTTGAGTTCAGCCAGAGCATTTTGTTGCTCCAACTAATTTTTAGCCATTTCCTCTAGTTTTTTCATGAGTAGGATGAATTTGTCATTTGAAGTCGGAGTTCCCTGAACTGGAACTTCTACAGTATTACCTTCTTGCATGTCTTCTTGTCGTTCTTCTTCAACAATGACTTCTAGTAGATTTGAAGTTAGATTTGTCGCCGCTCGCTTTGCAAAAGGAGCCATTGTTGTCGATCAAAAGGAAACTTCAAAAGTGATTTTTCTCTCTCTAAAATCTTATGAATTATGTGCAGTTTGCGATGATTGATCACAAAGTGTGGGAAACTTTCCCACAAACGGAGCCAAATTGTAAATGTCAAAAATCTACAGTTGAGAGCGAAAGTAGCAATCATTGAGAACAAGTATCTTATTTCTGTCTACTAAATTACAAACGAGGGGTTTATATAGGCCCTCAAGTTTACATTTTATGAATTTGCCCTTTGATTCTGTACCACGCATTACAAACAACATTTCTACACTCTTCGTATTATTATGACACGTATACATTTACTTATTATGTATTTACAATGATGATATTAAGGTGATGCTATGTATTGGATGCTTGATGTTAATCTTCTAAAAAAAGTAAAGATTTTTGGGGGAGACGTGTTGAGTGTTGAGGTACCTAGGGCACATACAATCGACATTCTTTTCTCTCTAAAAAACTTTTTGACCAAATCTTCTCAATTCGACCACCATTAATCGATCTTGACCTAAGGTTTTCGATCAAGCACTATCGATATCTCCTAGATCATTGAAAGCAGCTGATTTCAAGAATGGATCGCAATGGTAAGGACGAAAAACGCATCAAAATATCAAATTTTTAAAGTTTTGTGTAAAAAGGCTCATCCTCTTTAGATTTCGACCGAACCAGACTCGAAATTCATGAAAATTTCGACCATGTCTGGTCGAATTTTCAAAGAAATTTCAACCACCTCTGGTAATTCCTGTGTTGGGGTTATGCCCTAAAAACAACAAGTTTGACATCTATGGTTACTTG
>MVGT01003932.1:12701-53341 GCA_002174775.1 Macleaya cordata
AATAAGTCAATACTCTTGTTAGAGATTTTTGTTGTACTCTTATCACCTTAGTAATTTTTAATTAGGTGATAGTGTGATCCTTAACCATAGTCACATTGACTTACAGTTAAATTCATTAACCGTAGGGCGAATTTAGACTTTCACATCTTCTTTTATCATCTTCTTCACATTAATGTCCACATGTTCTTCATATGGATCAACAAGTGTGAATGAAGGGCGCATGCATGATTTTTGCCTTCAACTCTTTGTTCTTGGATCTACATCAATAGCTCCCCTTGCCTCTCAAACTTGTGTTCAAATAAGATCATAGTGTTCCCTATCAAAATCGTGAAGATCTTCATCAGTTGGAATGATCCATTCATCATTTCGTCAACTTTCTTTAAAAAAATGGGATCATTATCTTCTCTATTATTGTAATTTTACCTTTCCAAATATCGGTGCTCCAATTTTGTGTTGAAATGAACGAAGGCAACATCATCCAAATTCGATTCCAAAAAATAGTTCCTTTTTTCTGAATATATTTGAAATTATACAAAAAAATATGTATATTCATGATACAAACATATATAAGGATACAACTTATTAATGTAAGTTACATGGTCAAATATATGTGACTTATATAGTCAAATGCACAACAATTGCTCACACGCGGTGAGGCACTACATATTTGACTTAAAACCCCAATGGAAAACTTTTGGAGGCTAGGCACTTCATTCCCATATAAAAGCCACCATTCCCCTATATGTAATAAGTTTATAAAAGTAAGTAAAGTTTAATAAGTTAATGAAATAATAACAAATAAGAATATAATTGTCAAAGAAACTTACAAGGTTGGAGTTTTTCCTTTTGCTTTATAGTTGATGGTGATCCCAATGACCCTGCTGCATACATATGTCTTAACAATTCAGCCATAGTTTGATCACACTCTACCTTATCGGGTAGAAGCCTATTGATATCTTCGTAAAGTCCTAACTTAGGCCTTGCTTGGTATGCAGAAAAAATTTGCATCTGCAGTTATTCCCGGTCAAAAGCTGTTTGATATGGTATTCCACTACTAGTTAAGATACCTATGACCTTGTTTGTCCATGCAAATTGTTGGAAAAAATATAGGAACAGTAATAGAAACTTGAACGGTATAAGAACTCCAAGGCACATAATCGCTGTCTTTCAAAAAATATTTCACCCCTATAATTGCACCAGGGTATACGAAATATGTTTTCAGGATACAATGGAGTCTAACCGTAGGATTTGTGAGTTTGAATGTGCAAGATTCGATCACAACTCAAGAACACTCTTTTTAATCTCTGATAATGCCAAAAACCTCTAACTTTGCTTTAGTTTTCTTAGGAATTCGAAGTGTATTGAGAATGTCTAAGAAACCATGTATTTATAGCCTTGGAAGCACCATTTCGAAGAAAAAATGGTGACTGTTCTGAACTGGTGCGAGTGGGTATCGATACCCGCGGAATGGGTATCGATACTCATTCAAAAAATGACTTCAGATCATCTTAGTATCGATACCAGTATGAGTGGTATCGATACTGGAGGAATGATTTGAACACTACCAGTTGCACCCCTTCAGCAGGTATCAATACTGACTTAGTCAATATCGATACTTGCCTCAACTGTTGGCTTCCCTTTGGCTGGTATCGATACCAACTTTGTTGGTATCGATACTACAGTGACACCATCTCATTTTTGGAAAAGATTAAGGCTGGTATCGATACTACAGTGACACCATCTCATTTTTGGAAAAGATTAAGGCTCCAATAGCTCCTAGCGACGATGCGCACGTGCGAAGTGCAAAGTGCGCCACAAAAGCGCCCAATGGGCCCTAAACGCCCAATCGCCCTTTCGCACATGCACGTGCACGTGTGCATGTGCGGTGGAGCTTTGCACCACCTTATCAATTCCAATGAGGACCCAACACTTAAAAGATAAACTCTAATAAGTGTAGTCACTTATAAACCTCAACCTTCCATATCTCCCAAGCAATGTGGGACTAAACCAAAGAAGAGTTAAAGCAACAAACCAACCCAAAGCTATTTTAGAAATTTTACAACACAAACTACCACTACCACAGCTGTGGTAATTTGCATTCTGCAAATTTTCCTTTAATTTCTCTGTATCTCTTACCATTCATCTCTTTTCCAGGAATCTTATAAAATATGGCAGGGTTTAGGTAAAAACTAGTTGCACACAAAAGATTATGTACTTTAGACTTAAGAATTAAATTTGCTTATCTTTAAAAATAAACAAAGCATAAAAGTCTTGATACCTGCATGCAAAGGGTGATGGAGTAGATCCTCACATCTCTTGTCAATCATCTCAAATATTTTTGTTGACATCCGCTTATCTGAACTAAGGTACTTCTCCATTTACTCCTTCACTCTGTTCATAGATTCATATATATAACCCATACAAGGTTTTACTTCTATATCGACTAACTTTAACACATCCACTAATGGAGCCAACACTTGACAAGCGAATTCCACATTTTCCCAAAAGTCAGTTTTTTATACTATTGTAGTAATGTTCTTTCCATTTGGTTTCTTTGCAGAATCACTATTTTCCAATTTTCTGATAAGAACAAAACTTACGAATTATATTTATTCTTATGAATACTTTGGAGTGTGTAAAAGGAGGTTGCAAAATTTATTTACATAAAATTTGTATAACTCTTTCCCACCCGTCAACTCTCGCATCATCCTCAGAAGTTGCCCATGGTTATAGATATAAGACACTATTGATCTACCTTGAGCCACAACACTTTTTACCTTGGGCAACTTCTCACCAAGATCTTGCAACGTTGACTTCACGCAATGTGCAACACAAGGAGTCCAAAACATCTTCAGATGTTGTTTTCCAAAGTCCTTCTGGTGGACTTAAAGTTTGAGGCATTGACAGTGATAAATAATAGAAATCGCCTCATTAATAAAATGTAAAAATCAGTTAATGAATTCATATGTGTATAAACTATAAATAAGTTACTTGAATTATGTTATTCTCTCCTACATCTAAAATCACCTCATTTATCAATTGTACAATGAGGTTTGCATCCTTGACTTGGTTGGAAGCATGGACAGACTTCAAAAAAACTGTCCCCTTTTGATAATTCACTAAAAATTTAATCAGAACACGACCTTTATCATCCGTCCAAAAATCTGTCATTATTGAATATCCATATGTCTCCCAATACTCCCTAAAAGATGCAATGAACTCCTTTGTTTCTTTCAGTTGATTAGAAAATAAATTAGTCCACAGTTCATGGTAACTAGGTGTTGGCATACCTAAAGACAAAAAAAAGTTTTATCCAATCATTGCATGGCTCAAATTATTTAATAAAAGTAATTTCAATACTTAAATTACCTCTTCCATACTTTGTAATTTTATAGATCATATCCTGGAAGCTTGGGCAACATAAAATATTAAAGGATATCCCAGCCTCACTCATCCACTTAGATATTGAATTTCAAGCGTCCAACTTCAATTTCTCCTTAATAGGGTCATTTTTATCCAATGTTGCTTGTGTCATCTTCTCAAAAGGGATCCATGATAACAGATTAAGAGGTGCCACTAGAAGGCCAAAACTGCTTGATCAAGCAGTTTAACGCCCTCCACTAGACTTGCCCTAAACATTTGTAATTCAAACGATCATACGAAGCAGGGCCTAATGATCATCCGATTCATACCAAGCAGAGTTTAACTGTAAATCATGGCAGATAACAAATGTTTACTGTTGTAAAGGTTTGTTGTGGTAAAGGTTTACAATCATGAATTTAATTGATGTTTGGTAGGTTTACTATAAATGTATAGTGAACATTTGGTGTTGCCTGTTAACTCAACATAAATGCAGAAAAAAGACTCCATCAAAACCCTAAATTATAGTGGTTTGTCGGTTTTATATAACCAACATGCCATTTTATAAAATTTGTACTATCGGTTTCAGCTAATCAACGAATAATTCAACCAAAAGTTACGTAGCTTTAGTAAAAAATTGTGTAGATTATCATTTGCCAAAAAAGAAACCTCATCCCAATTAATTATAATTGTACGAGTGATTAACTCTAAATCGAGGGAAATGGAGGGTGCTTGTATGAGCTCTCAAAAAACCCCTATTTCCTCACTTTATCTGCAACTTCTCCAAAACCCTTCCCCCTACCTTTTTTTTTGAAGCACCATTAAAAGGATAAATCCAAACAACTTTTTATCAAAATTATTAGTAGATTACTTGAAACTGACAATTCAAATTTCGTAAAATGACATGTCGGTTGTATAAAACTTAAAAGTCACTTTGTTATTGTGTTGTCGATTCTATATAACCGAAAAACTATTTTGTATTGTCATTTTATGGAACCGCCAATACAAAATTTAAGTTGCGTGGACTTAATAAAAAGTTTTGTGGAAATATGAGTGGCCTTCTTTTTTTTACACCCAAACCTAATCAAGCACCATACGGGTGCTCAACTCCAAATCTGAGGGTGCTTATATCAGACCCCATTTTGTTTCCTCCAAATTCCTGCAGTCGCAGACCCTAGCTTCTATGCACCAGTATAAACCCTTAAAATTGAAAGTTTTCGGCTTCTCTACTCTGCTTGCATAAACCCCCATTAGATTTCATTAGGTACGGATTTTGATATTTCTTTTTATTACTCTTGACAGTGGTAGAGAATCGATTAGGTTTTGCTTTTACTACTTGTCATCATCTCTAATATAATTACTCTGAAACAGGCTCTTATTTGTAAGATTGAAGATTTGGATTCAATGGACGGAAGTAATAATACACCATCAACAGATTCGAGTTTATCTTGTGCTAGTTGTGGAAAACCTGCTCATCTACAGTATGTATCCATCTTTCATGGGTTATTTGAAGATTTTCCTTTCTCTTTTGTATTTCAAACCATAAACTGAAAACGAAAAATACAAAAAGGAGGCAAGTTTTCTTGTTTTTGCAGATTTTCTGAGATGGGTTTGTTGGTGTTGGGAAGAATAAAATTGTCCATCATTAATGTTATTCAACTTATTAACTTGGGTATTTGGCTATGCCTTCTATATCAATAAATTTTCAAATTAGATATAAACTTACCCACCATGTCCTTTCGTACAAAACTTGATCAACACTTGTTAGGAGGTTGAAACACTATTTTTTTTTTTCTTGTTCAGTTCAACCTATAAGTAGGAGACAGACTTCTAAACGTACCCTAACTTTCAGGATAAACACTATCTCCAAACTGATGGTTTGGGTCCTCTTGGAATATTATTTGGTACAATTTTGTGTATGTATTTAATATTTATAGGTGAGTTAGTTGATACTTGTTCCTTTGTTTTTACTCCCTACTCTTACCCCAATTCATGGGATCACATAGGAATCAGGCTGCTATTTTATAGTGATGTTTTGTTCTTACAGTGGTTACCATCATTCACAAATTTCAATATACTGTAACACTAATAAGCATATGGTTATCTTTATTGACAAAACAAAATTTTTTGACACTGCAATTTATTGGTCAACATTAGAGAAGCTTTTTATGTTTTCTAAACTGTCAGTCATACTAGCTTGGGAGTCTTGCAATTTATTTTCATTAGGTGTCTTACTGGTAAACCACTATTCCGGACAAGTCTAGATCTTTTAAAAGAATATTCTTTCTTTTGGTACAGTTGAGCTGAATCTTCTTTTCTTGTACCATTGGTTGCAAGATTCATAATTTACTGATGCCATCCGTTTTAGGTTACAGTCTTGCTGAATAGAAACATGACCATAATACCATATGCAATTGTAAGCTATGAGCAATTGAAATAATCTCTCTGGGGTATCTGATTTTATTATTGTCCAACTTTTGACAAACTTTTATAGTTAATGTTCTATAGGATTTAATTGATGAAGTCAGTTTGTTATAGTTCATATTAGCCATCTTTCGTGTTTCTATTTATAATTATAATTTATCTTTTGCCTTCCTTTGTTTTCTATTTTTGTTTTTCTGTTTATGGCATTTATTCCTTCTCAGTACGTTCCCGATCAAAAGATAAAAAAGCCCCCAAGAGTTAACAATTTCCATAACATCTATTTTCTTGTATGCAGGTGTCCAAAATGTGTGGAGTTGAAGCTTCCTCGTGAAGGTGCTGCATTCTGGTTTGTAACTATTTCAGCTTTGTTTTGTTTCTTTTGCTTGAATTTGTGATATTTGTGCTGACATTGGATACATTTTTTTGACCTTTCTATGTTCTTCCATTCTCCCTTTACCAAAGCCTAGTAGGCTACTAGCCACATTAAGCCAATCAGGCTTCTGAAGTTAGTAGAATATATAATCCAACTTTTGGATCTCCTGTACTGATGTTTTAGTCTGCAGCACCCAGGACTGTTTCAAGGCATCATGGAGCTCTCACAAATCGGTGCACTTGAAGGCAAAGTTGTCCACAACTAGGACAGGTACTCCAGATGAGACAATTTCAGGCTCAATTAATGAGGGTTGGCTATATTGCTTAAAGAAAGGCCAGGCTCGAACACCAACACTTCCTCATTTTGATTGGACAGGGTATTTCATTACAGATTGTGTATTTGTGTCTTCAGTATGGAATGAAACATATCTGTTGTAGTTTTGCTGCCGGTTGATTTTGATGAGTTAGCTTTTCTTTATCACTGAGCAAACAAAATATGAAAAAGTTAAAGGGTTAGCTGAATTCAATGAATGATACATTGTGAACATTGTCAAATAATTTCCTTCTGTTTATATTCAGTTTAACATTTATGTGCTTTTGTGGAGGTTTGACCATAGTTCAACTATGTTTGCACGCAGGACACTAAGGCCGTATCCTATATCGAGTATGCGAACTGTACCAGCACATATTGACAAGCCTGACTGGGCGATTGATGTGAGTCCTCTTCGTTTAAGGGCCTAATTGTTGGCTTCTGTATTGATTTTAACAGAGGATTAGACTGTAAGAGAACAATGGTGATGTTGTGACTATGATAATGGATGACCTGCGTCTATGCTTGAACGTGAACATGCTCTCTCATGTTGAATCTTTCATCCACGTGTTCTCACTCAATTGATTTTAGTGGCTTATTAGGAAATAGAATTTTCTAGTTGATTTCTGTTTCTGGAATTGAGACATTCCATGATGCATGTTATCAGTGCTAAGGTGTAAGGAATTGGTGCCGAGTTCTGTATGATTCCTTTGTTTTACATCTAACCCCTTTTTGTTTATTGGCAGGGAATCCCAAAAGTTGAGCCCTATAGTGATCTGCAGAATATTGTGGAGGTAAGCTTGAACTTTATGGCTCTTCAAACATATATCTTTTTAGTTTTGCCTTCATAAAAAAAGAAAGACATATATCTTTTTGTAATCAAGATGTTACATTTAATGGGTCGGAAATAAATCTTCTTACTATTTGCATGATTATCTTTGAAGATCAAAACTCCAGAACAGATAGAGAGGATGAGAGAAACTAGCCGAGTAAGTTTCTAATGCGTAAATTATTTTATTGCAAAGCTTTTCCTATTTTTCTATCAGCAAATTAAATAAGATTTGGAATTTGTCTTTATTCAATATTCTTCAGATTGCTAGGGAGGTCTTGGATGCAGCTGCTCGTGTAATTCAACCAGGTGTGACGACGGATGAAATTGATAGAGTGGTCCATGAGGCAACAATTGCTGCTGGTAAGTTGCTGAAGTTTGAACTAACAACCTATTTCATCCTTGGTGTCATTGCGACCAAGATTTTAAACCAAACAAGCTTATTAACCTTCCGGGCGATCAATTACATAATCTATTTGCATTTCGGATCTAGTCTGAAATGTCAAGATTCTCTTCCTAGATTTTGAACTTTTCTTGATGTATAGAATCTCGTTATTTCTCTGAAAAAAAGTCCCAAGGTACCGAATTTTTAAATCTTGATGTTTTTCTTCTTTTATTTGCTATTATAGTTTGTGAGAAGCTGATAATGGCTATACAATTTATGTTTAGACTAAAGAGCATCTCATAGACTTTTCCATCATAACTAAGTATACTTTTTGGATCTCATCACATTTCAGGAGGATATCCCTCACCATTAAATTATCATTTCTTCCCAAAGTCCTGCTGCACGTAGGTACTTCTTCAATATAGTCTTCTTCAACTCTGTTTTAGTGTCAAAATAAGATGTGGTTGATCCCTCTGCTCTTTTTGTTGGTCACAGGTCAGTTAATGAAATTATCTGCCATGGAATTCCAGATGCCAGGTGTGTATTATCTTGAATTTGATATTTACTTCTCTCTTCATTTTTTTTTCTTTCTAATGTTACTTGTTCTGCCGTGATACAAATGTTAATTCTTTACTTTTCATTTGATTTGTAATATATCCACTATTACCATTTTAATTGCTATATGCTTGCTGAATTATTTGTGATCAACTTTATATGGCCAATAAAAATAGGAATAATATGGATTGGGTACAAATTTTAGAATGTCATTTTGAACACCAGTAATGCTAGACTAAAACTAGGAACTGGACAGAACACAGTTTAACACCCCAAGTGTCGATTATGATTATTTCAGCATAACCAGTACCCAGTAAAGTAAAAAACTGCCACTAGATGCACAATATAATCAAGCATTTTACCAAGAATATCATATCTAGATATATAGAGGGTAATGAGCAATAGACAAGCAGAGTGGTTAGTAAGTATTGGGTTAAGGTGGGTTTGAAATATATGCAACCAAGTTGGTTGGATAAGTTTCAATCTCTAATTTAGTGGTGTTGTGATATTTCTTATGAATGCCCTCATTTTAAAGAGATAAAATAGGATTCCTATTAGATCAATTGGCATAGATGACCAATGCAGTCTGACAACTCCCCATGAAGATGGAAAGAACAGTAAAGATGTCAGAAGGTGTGCTTCTGGAGAATTAAGTGATTGACATTTATTTATCTTATTAGGGAAAGATTTTTAAGACAACAACATGGCTATCAGTCTTATCGTTGCGCTGTTATAGACAGTCTAGAAGCAACATTCTCATTAATCAAAGTAATAGATTAGGGTTGGTGATGGATGAGTAGTGAGTTGACTAGGAATGGCAAAATCAGAAATGGGTACATTTGACAGAGTTTAGGAATAGCCTCAATAGAATATAAATTAAAGTGAAGTTGATGAAGACGGGTTGGGCATAGATCCAATCGAACTTCTCGCTACAAGCAAAGAAGGGAAATGCTTCAAAAGTTCAAAGTTTCCATTGATGCTACAGCGGTGGTTTTGACTTTTGTAGCGTATGGATTTATCCCATTTGTCTGATGAGTGCCTCTTTGTGAAGAGCATGGTATCATTCCTGTAGTTTGTACAGTTTGATGAACCTGTCTTGTACTTACATCCGATATTTGCAATATAGGCTGGCTCATCTAATGTCCACTTTGTTCCTGTTTCTTATTTGTTACAGGAAATTAGAGGATGGCGACATCATAAATGTGGATGTAACTGTTTATTATAAAGGTGTCCACGGTAAGAATCTTTCTGGTACTCATTGGGTACATTTCCATGCCCTTTTTCGCATAGGTCTCAAGTCAATTTGTTTTTGACAATGGTTGAGCAAATGTGTAGGTGATCTTAATGAAACATATTTTGTGGGGAACGTTGATGAAGCATCCCAACAGTTGGTCCGTTGTACTTATGAGTGCTTGGAGAAAGCTATATCTATAGGTACTTGTTGGATTTAAGTATTTCTATTTCAAGTGTCTGAATAGAGATTACGGCCTGGGGAGGATTACTCCATGATTATTTATTTCAAGGCCTTCATGTAAAGATGGTCCATCTTTACCTTTTCTTCCGCATGTATGCTCTTTTTCTTGTTTTGAAATGAGTTTATATAGCTTATAAAAAAAAATATCTTATATTCTTTAGCGTCTACATTGTTGTTGTTGCTGCATCAATATTTCTATTTATATCTGCTTGGTTGGAATTTCTATTCTGTAAATACTTTCATGCTTCCATATTACTAACCATTGGAAATCCAAATTGATTGCCAAATTTGTACTTCTAACATCAGTTAAACCTGGAGTGCGATTTCGTGAAGTTGGGGAGGTTATCAATCGACATGCTTTAATGTCAGGGCTCTCTGTGGTAATGTGGTATCTGCTTTTTATAATCCACAAGTTTATCAATTTTGTTAAGTGGCACATTTTTCCAACACGTGTTTCCTGTGGTTCTTGTAAAAATAGGTGAAATCATATTGTGGCCATGGTATCGGTGAGCTGTTCCATTGTGCTCCTAACATTCCCCACTATGGAAGTATCCTTAATGAATCAGCTCTTGGATTTAATAAGACGTTCTTTGTATGTAGTTGAATCACTTAGTTTTAACTGAATTGACTCCATGTTAAATACATTAATACTATAAGCTACTTTTTTTCTTGGCATTCTGCTTTAGTTCTTGGTAACCTTAACCAAAGCAGGAAATAAAGCTGTGGGAGTGATGAAAGCAGGGCAGACCTTTACAATTGAACCTATGATCAATGCAGGTTATATTTTGAGACTTGAAAAATAGCAACATTATGAATGAAATGTTACTGGGATTTCTAATCAATACGAAGTGGACAATTTTTCTTGTAGGAGTTTGGCGTGATCGGTTATGGCCTGATGGATGGACAGCTGTTGCTGCAGATGGCAAATGCAGTGCTCAGTTTGAACACACGCTTCTGGTAATTTGACATTTCTAATTATTAATTTGATTTCATGATCTAGTTTAGGAATCTGCTTTAGAATTAGATTTACTATTTGAAACTATCTCATTTTTGTGACGGAAGAGGCACGGCCCCTTGTCCATGGACTCTCCATCCTCTTTGGAGTGAAGATTTTTAGTTTAACATCTTATTCGGTGAAGAAAAATCTTCAAATGTTAGGTAACAGTATAAAAAAGAGATGTTGTTTGAGAAGGGGGGAGAATGGTTAGGTACATATAGGGGATTGAGTAGCATTTTCCATTGGCAAACGGCCGGTGTTAGATTGCCTGTTGAATGAATTTTCTATATGCATGAGCTGGAGGATTACGTAGAACTGTATATATCTGAATTTTATTCCCGTCTTAATAGTTGGGTAATGTGCAGTTCCTTGTTGAATGTCTGTTATATCCATGAGGTGTAGATGTTCGAACTTTACTCTGCGCTTATAGTTGGAAAATGAGCCGTAAATGAATCATCACCGATGCATGTGTTTCATACTAGTCTTCTTTGGTATTGTAGGTGACAGAGACCGGAGTCGAGGTTCTTACAGCAAGGTTGCCTTCCTCACCAAAAATGTTCCCTTGGTTGAATGAGTAGGCATTGCCCGAATCTCAAAATTCCGATCTAGTGTTAGTTCACATCATAGGTAGTTACTCTTCGTGTCTGATACTGTCGTTGACATAGATAGAATAATAATTCAAGTATAATATTGGATAATTTTTGGACCCATTTTATGCATTCTATGGATTGCATGCTTTTATGCATCGAGAGCATTGTAAAAACTGATTCTCCATAACCATGAGCTTGTGAGTTTTAATTTTGATCCTGGGAATGCCAGGTTATGAAAAAAGATCATGACCCTTGATTTCAATCACGCGATGGTCTCCAGGTGTTCCCTCATTGTTATATTTGTAAAAGAGTGTGGATCCTGTATTCTATGTTGTTGGGTACTTACAAAACTCTCTAGCTTTTTTTCTGCATTTACTCGGGCTTTACTGACTTGTGTTAAATATACGGTTGATCTTGAAATTTAAATAGTAACCATCTTGAATATACGGTTGATCTTGTAGAGTGTAGAACTGTATAATCCTAGTTGATGCTCAGTAAGGGTTTTGAGCCTAGCCTAGGTGCTGTCA
Source organism: Macleaya cordata (assembly GCA_002174775.1). NCBI lineage: Eukaryota > Viridiplantae > Streptophyta > Magnoliopsida > Ranunculales > Papaveraceae > Macleaya > Macleaya cordata. Next base: position 24,525 of record MVGT01003932.1, read on the forward strand.
AACACCTACTAACTTTACCAACTTAACTAGTTAGTACCATTACCATAATCTAATCTGGAAAAATCGCAAAACAGTTTACACCTAATTTGATTTTATGAAATAACCCAGGCCATGCTTGGTTTCTTTTTTTACTTCTTTTATAACCATTAGTCAGTTTTGATAGTGCCTGCCTATTCGCAGGCCAGGCTTGGTATCTTGATAATATTTACATCATGCAAATATCAAGAATGCCTAAACTTTATTGATTTTTGCTGGGATCAATGTTATATTTTTATGATAATTTGCATTAGGCCTACAAATAAGAGATAAAATGACATTGAAATACTAATGCAAATATTAGCAGCACTTTTATATATTTGCATCATATAAAATATTAGCAGGATATCGACGATTATGAACTCATACGAGGCCACCCTATATGACCTGTACATACATAGTTAAGCAAAGCCTCATTTGGGTTTAAAAAAAAAAATCTAAGTACTTTCCAATACAAACAAAACATAGTAGTAATAGCTATAGGGCACATGGGTCTTTAATTCAATGGTTGTGCATTCCTCCCATAAATCTTTGGCCGTGGGAAGTTTTGAGATCAAAACTTCTCAGTCGTGGTATTGCCGTTAAGTTTATCTCATGTAATCTGATAATAAATATAAGTACTTTATTATTGGTAGTTTTCTTGTACTCGGTGGGTGCATTTTCTGCATTCATTGGTGACCATGTTCTTGGCGGTTTCTCTATACTTCTCACACGCCCACTGCATATGTCTACGCCATAATGTAACTTGGGCAATAGTCTCTTTAAAAAAAATAGTAAAAGCTAGGGATAATTGTCTTTTTCCTTACACTGTCCTTTCCTACTTATTAGAACGGTATTTTTTTACTTTATATTTTTACAAAGGCAAATTCTATTTACAACCCCACCATTTTTTCTACACATGCCACTTCTTACACTGTTTACCCCGTCAACGAGGCCATATTAAGGTAATCTAATGGTTGATTTTTTATAAAAATATCTTAATCCTTACAAAAATTTACATTGCTCTAAAACTCTTAGCCCTACTTAAAATATGATTGAAGTTTTAAGGTTTTTTTAACCATCTATTTCAACATCAAATTTGAACCAATTTTTGTATGAAGTTAAACCTTTTAGACCAATCTAATTATTTGTTTGGGTGATCTAGATGGTATGTGGATCATACACATAAAAAAAACAGCCTTCCTATCATCTCAATCTGGCCCCATAGAGGGGGTGTAAATGAGGCGTGCAATGCATCCTCAGCTAGTAGATAATAAAAAGAAAAATCTTTACATCCACTATAATTTTAATTGATATTGTCAAAAGAAAATAAAATTGAAACAAAAAGTTAACCACAATTTTGAAGGAAAAAGCTCCAGAGTCCAGACCTAAATAATATTGACAGTTGATTGCTGCTCGTCTGAGACAGTTATAGGCTGAATGCAGCGTTTCTTTCTTCCACAACAACAGAGTAAGATGATCAACAAACTGATCAGTAATAAGATCACAGCTCCCAGAGCAACCATGACCATCCACAGCTTCATCCGCCATGGATCAGTAGCAGCAAAGTCAAAGGTTGTTGACCACCCGTCAACCATCTTGACACAACTCTGAGACTTCCAAGCTCAAAACCAAAAAACCAAATGGATAAAGAGAGAGAACACCTGAAAGTCCATCTTCATCTCAGGACTCTTTTCTTTGTCTGCTACCTCCCATAGAAACTTGGAAGCTTTTGAAGAGTAGATTGCTTGCTGGAGAAGAAGATTTGATTGTGAGGTTGATGTTAGTTCAGTGCTGGGCTCTATTTAGAGAGAGGGGGAGAGAGACGCAAGCTTTGGCCATTTTTAAGGGAGTCTGTTGTGTTTTAGGAGAAATTGAGAGGAGTTTAGGGTTAGGAACATAATTGCACTCAGATGTCTTAAGAAAAGGAAAATGGTTTCTTTCTTGGACACAACTCCCTAGTTTTTATGGTTCATTTGCCTAGTGGAGTGGTTTGTGCATTCCTCCCCTTAAGCGAGGTCTTCTGCTCTCCTTAACCTGCTTACCTTCCAACAAAAAAAAAAAAATCCCACAACTTGATCATTTTTTTTCCTTCCCAATTTTCCTCCTTCATTTTGCAATGACTCGCCGTGAATTGGTATTGTACTCACCTTGAACCATGAATTGTAATTGGTGGTTAAAGATTCACCCGCCAACTCGATTCATCAAACACTGGTCTCACTTACGTTTTTTTTTTTTTTTACTTTTTAACTTGTGATATACCAATATGACTTCAACTTCAAAAACAAAGAAAATGGACAGAAAAATTGTTCTACATTATATATGTGGAAACCCCAGCTCTGAGAGATTTGGAGGTAAATTATGTAATGCAAAGATTTCCAGATAATCATAAATACCAGGGGCGAGAGAACGGGACAGATGTCATTTATCATTCAAACTTACAGAGAGAATGGCAGAGCAACTTCTGCAGCTTAGAATCCTGTTGAACCGACTAATGAGGAGTATGATGCATTTTCATCAGCTACCGATCTCTTCTCACCGTCCTTTTTTAATTCTTTGTTTGTAGTCGTGAGAAGTAATCCCATTTCCAAACCAGCTATGTCGAATAATTGTAACCTTTGGTGCTTTGTTTCCTCTATATCACCTTCCCAGCAAGTTTCGGAAACGATTTCAAGTGCCTTCTCCATTTTGTCCTCTGCGATAACATTTCCATTTTGCAGGAGGACGAGGTAAACCTGATCAGCACAAGCCTTCCGTATCTGAAGCAAAACATGAGGGAGAAACTATTCTTAGTATCTCAAGGACAAAAATAGAACTGAGACAGCATCTGAAGATGCATTCAACTTATAGTGAACCCTGCTACATGGGAACTGGTTGTTTTAATGCATATTTCCACCGAAACAGGTGAAAGAGCTGCTGGAGCAACAACGTCCAGTAGAGAAAACTTGCAAAATGGATAAAGAGAAGGAAATGCAAAAATCTTTTAGTCTGATATCAATGACTTAATTTTCAGCCTACTTTGAACTATACTTCATCAAGTGTGCCACAAACCTTTGGGTATCGGTGGCCAAGAAGTGTAAGAAGCTGTGAGAAGGCCTTATATTTGATCTGATCTGAAACTGAAGCAACATATCCAAGAATAGATATTCCTGTATATAATTTGGAGAAGTCCTTTGATGCCTTCAACTCGACAACTAGGGACTCCAATACACCAGCACAAAAGTCCTGCATGTGGTCCTGTTTGTCATTATTTAATTCAATGCATTATAGCCAATCAGAAAATAACTCTACTGTCACACAAAAGATTGACTACACGAACTAATACTCCAAAAAAACAGAAAGAAAAAAGAACCAATCACGTTTGTATCGATAAGAAGACCGAATCACTAAAGATAAGGATGTGAACTGAGGTTCAAAATACCATTAACCTGCTTTTAGTAGTTACAAGCTCGGCAGTTCTCTGAACATAGTAAACAGGATTCCCGAAAATGAAACATGCGTGTAAACTAACATAAGATTCCTTCATCTAACCATAGTGGAGATAGGCTCATGTCACGAATAGGCATGCCAAATTCTTTACACACAAATGCAGAATTAAAAGGAAAACAGAGGGTTTTGTGGACTCCTTCAATTTTTTGTACTACCACTCATATCTCCGGCCACGAGGAAGTTTGGATTGTTTTGAACTTTGAACTGATCATATCATGGATCTATCCTACAAATCAACCTATGTATATTTAGAGCAAAAGAATGACACAAACTATCTGGTATATTGCCCTTTTTAGCATTACATCCAATGGGTTAAAAGTTGCCAATAGTCTGATGGGATTTACTTATAAAAATATTCAGTGGTGGAGCCACATTGAGGCCTGAGGGGACCATGACCCTCACCCTCTTGAATCAACCCTTTGTTACATGAGAAATAAAGTACTTTTCATGCATAAACTGATAAGTTTTACATTACGCCCCCTGCAAAAATCTAAATATTACTATGTGGTCCTAACAAAAAAAGTTTGTTCCATTTTTGGCCCCTCTTAATTCTAAATCCTGGCTCCGCCCCTGAAAATATTGAACTTCTAGCCCCTAGATGATCAACTGGATGATTTTGTTTGAATATGCAGAATGTGCAAGACCAGGAAGAATTTATAAGGAAAATAAAAAGAGAGCAACAAATGTATTTTCTATTAAAATAATAAGGTAATATGAAATGTTGAAATCATTGCATCATCCACCTGATGAATGATGAACTAATGATACAGATAATTATTGATCTTGTAAATATTAAGGTGAAGGAAATAAAGAAAAGCAAAATGAATAACAGAGCGAGGTGATACAACCAAAGATTAACGAATACAATGATTAGGCATAGTGAAAAATGCGAGTAAACTGACCTCCATGTTCAAGAAAAACGTTTTACTGAAGAGAATCTCAATTGCCTGATAGAAAGTTAAATTCATCGGAGTTCAGTACCAAATGCAACAGTAGCAGACCAAGAAAGATGTCACAGAGCAGAAAATATGCTTGAAAATAAATTGGAAATGTATGGATCATTTAACGGAAATTTCATAGACTGATACTGATATCCAGAATACCATTGTATCAATCAAAAAGCAAATACCATTAGCACAGAAGAGAGAGAATATGATCTGTTAACAAACATAAGCCAATATCACAGTTAGAAAATAGAATATGTGATATGGTAACCATCTATACTATCATGTAAAGGTAAGCGAGCTTCCCCACAATTTTTGAAGCTGGAAACTGTACTTGTTTAAACACATGACAAGTGCCTTTGAACGAAATGAAACGATTATTAATACTAAGGGTATTCTAATCTCTTGAATGTTCCCACTTGTTAAATAACTAATTTGAGAAATTTAAGGTGTATGCCACTAATACCAGTCTTCCGTATTAATCATTTCAAATATAACTAGAAGTGCAGAATGCATGTGATGCTCGCAAGCCCACAAAAAGTAGATGCGAGGAAAAAAAAAAAAAACATTTGCATAGAGGTGCTTCAAATTTTAACTAGGAATATTTTTATGGAAAAATGCCAAAAAAGCATGTAAATGATGCCAAATAAGAAATTGCCACAATAAATGTGTTGTAATATTCTTCACTAAAAGCCTTGAGAGGAAAAATCAAGAGCAAAGAATTGGATTTCAGCTTTGGAGATGACCACTCCCAGGAAAGAACTACATGAGCAAAAGGAGTTCTTTGAGTGTCTCGTCAACTTCTATAAGTTTGGTGGGGGAATCCACACATCTGCTCCTGCTTTAAGCAACTATATAATAAAATGGTATTCATGTTAGACTGAAAAAGGATAGTAGGTACTAGCAATCATCAGCTTTCATGCTGCTGGCATCACTCTGGCCAAGGCTAAGAACAAAAGATGCTGGGTTGAAAAGTTTCTAATAACCCCAAGATGTTAATGGCTTATGTCCCTGCTCCTTGACCCCATTTAGTCATCCAAGATTTTACTCTAGAAGAGGAACTAATGATCAAGGATCAGTGTAACTGTACAAATAGTGAGCTTTACAGTACATATAAAGTCATTGATTGGTCAGTCAACTGATAATTTTGATGCATAGATAGGCCTGCTATCATAGGTATAGAGTTATGAACAAAAGATTTTACCCGATGCAGCAATAGTTTCCAGTAAATGTTCACCTACTGGTCTGAAAGGACACTGGACACTTATTTTGAAAAAAGAATTGCTCCCCATGGCACATACTACGAAAGAAAGCTAGTAAATTTCTTCTACAGTATTAAGATTACTACCACCACAAAAGTAATAGAGTAACCCAATAACCAAAAAAAGGTCCTTCTCCATATCTTATAGCTGTAACAATGCAGTAAAAAGATCCAGATCTGTCAACAGCATAAGCAATACTTTACCCTGAAGGTTGGTATAATAACTCTGTCACATCTCTTGTATTGTTGGAGAACCCAAAGGAGGTCGTTACTGAGCATATACTCTCTGGAGCTTCTCTTATCCTGCTCTTCAGTTTCTGTAACCTGAAGATATTCTAATAAAGCTGCTAGTGATGTCTTCCGCAGAGAATCTTGCAATCCGCCAACAGAGATAACTAACCCAGAGATCACATATCTGCTGTAACAACTAAACTGAAGTAACTGTACAAAACGTGGATACGAGAAAGTGGGCACCTGCAAAAGGGTAAATATAACATTACTAAATAAAAGAAAGTCGCCAAGCACATTGAACGAAACTAAAGGACATAATACTCACTGCCCACTCTAAATCCACTTGATTGGGAATAATTTCTTCTAGCTTTTCCCTATATGGTATGCACGGTATAAAGATGTTGCTATTGTACAAAATTCTTTGGAGAATCTTCGCTGCTACTTCCCTTAATTTATCCATCTTCTCGACAGCTTGCTTTACAATGCCACCAACTAAACTTGTCGCATGGCTTATACAGAAAAGTGAGTGCTTTTGGTCATTTTTTACCATGTCAAAATCAAGCGAATCTGATACTGATTCACCTTCCACTGTCTTTCTTGGGAAACCAATCAATTCTCTCTCACAAAGGATATAACTACATCTCTCAAGGCCATCCATTGCAGCTTCACGAACCCAAGAACCCACATCACCTCTGTTGTCTACAGAATAGTCGTCAAGAGCCTTAAATAAAGTCTGCATTACTTCATTACTGATCAGAAGATACAGAGACATGTCCTCCTCCATTGAATGGAAGAAGGAATCTTTTCCTCCTTTGGTTAATGTTTCACATACTGATACAAGACCCCGGACAGCATTAACACGTGCTTCAGCATCCCTATCATCAGGGTTATCCTGCGTTTGGAAGATAAATTAGCAAATCAACCAACCATTGGCTATTTCAAGATGGAATGACACATAGGTCATGAAAAGAGATACTGGAATATATACCTCAATTGCACAAGAGGAACAAAGCTTCAATAACACAACCCTCCATCTTGTGGCCAAAAATTCAAAAGGTAAAACACCTATTGCCAGTGCTGATCCTCGTCTTGCTGCAACATTAGGATCATCTAAGAGTTTTATATACTTTGATGTTATATCTTTGACACTTTCATCATCTGTGCTGACAAAGTATGCTGGAACAAGGTTCTTTAATGCTTCAACCGCGGAGTTCTGTATATAGTTGGACAAATGTACTCAGGATGCCAGTATAAGCTAACAAAGACAACCAAACAGTTACTAATTATAAGAATATGCACCTGTATCTGAGCATTGGGATGTCTCAAATTATCATTAAGAGTATCAAGCAAACTTCGCTTAATCCTTTCTGGTAAGAATACATGGGCGATAGAGATGCATTCAATGAACCGGGAAACAGCAGAACGCATAATCTCTCCACCCTTCCCACGATAAAGGCGTGCTTTCTCAATAGCAGGAACTACACCCGCAACAGATTTCTGCTTATCTGTATGTAGGAGAAACACAGATAAGTTCGTAACAATACTTTTTCCTTCAAGTTTTTCTTTCTTTATTTTTTATCAGTAATTTTGTCTTCATTTTGAACCCAAGGTAACACAAATCTTGGACTAGTAGCTGAAATAACCAAATAATATGATACTATTTTGGGGTCGGGTTCTTGGGACACAAGGTTTTGACACAGGGTTTAAACACTTTCTATTCATTGTTGGATGCAATTATCCAATGATTTAAAGTCTATTGATAGATGATCTATATCACTTCCTAAATTAAAGGAGCACATCTATGAGTTGTTAACCGTTGGATGATTGCATCCAACAGTGAATAGAAAGTGTTTAAACTGTGTCAAAACCTTGTGTCCCAAGAAGACCTATTATTTTTAAGGGTTAACTTCTAATAAGAATGGCAGTTAAAGAGGTACTAACCACAGTTTTCTCAAAAGTCTACGGATATCGACCTTCTAAATTTCTATGAACAGGCCGAAACTAGTGTTCAACTTAGTAACAAACAATGAATGACAACATGAATACAATCTCAAGTAGATAAGAGGAAAAAAAAACAAAAAAGAAATTAAGTGTACAAAAAATTATATAAAGCAAGTAATGACCATAAAGATGTACAATATATTAGTATAAAAGCATACATCAAGCCGCTAATGAAGCTATAGGACTTTTTTTTCTAACAAGTACAACAAAATATGTTAACTCATTATGTTTTTAAGGGTTTTCTAGTAACAGGGCATTGGAATGTAAAGGGATGCCGTAATCTATGCTTATTTGTGAGAAAAAATAAAAATAGTGAATCTAATTGAACTTTATGCACTTGATCAATGTGCATGCTCCACTAAATATTCTTATTAGAATCTAGACTTCACATGGAAGATACGGTTAGGGAAAAAATGAAAAATCACATTGGAGTTGAACAAGGGAGAACACCCAACTACACTAGCACTAACTAAATACCTTTTTGGGCTAAAAACATCAAAGTGATCGTAGAGAGACCTAATTGAGGTCTCTCTACTCAAGCTTATTTATCCCAAGAGGAACTACTGTTAGCTCCAAAAAGGCAACAAAGATAATCCAACGAATTTATCTGAAATATTTTGCCAAATACAAAAAATTAAATTCCAAGTGGAATAACATCCCCAAAAGTTGATTATTGTCCAAATGTCAAAACATTTTCACCTGGCAAAGTAACCCAACAGTAACAAACAAAAATGAATTCATCATTCGACAATGACAACACTAGAGTTGTCACTAGTAGCTTGCTTAAGCCATGTATACCCTTACAAATGAAACTAAGAAACATACAAATAGAAGTAGAAAAAACTATGAGAACGAAGCATCTTATCCAATATTGCCACTTTACGATGGAAAGACAGTCCAAGTATCACTCAGAACTCCTACAGGTATCTTCTAAAACATTGGACACAAGGTCGTCAATCTGAATTACCAAAGTGTTAGCCTGAAATAGACCTGATTTGACACAATTCCGGCAATCCTGAACTTCCAATTCAATTGGATAACTAGAATTATGTGCAGATACAAATTCCTTATTTGATCAGTGGATATTCCAAACAATGTGGATGCCAGGTGACTTAATACTTGGACATGGAAAATTGGATTGAGGACCCTAACACGTATACAATGTCTATCATTTCCCGGAGTGAGAAATTTCGAGTCAGATTGTCATGAATTTGTACAAACGGCGTGCTTTGCTATGATCTATATAAGGGAAGGCATCATTTTGATAAGTCTGTCTGGATTGACAACCAAAAGTATCAAGCATCAAAATCCCATAAGAGCAGAGAATCAGAGATTGAAGCGTGAACCATTTGGTTTCAGAAACCAGGCGTCTAAAGGGAAATTGGAAAGCTTATACCCGGATCATGGACTTTTGTTCCCATTATAAGCATACAAAATTTGGACTTATTTGGTAGCACAAAAAAGATTCTAATAGAACTTCCAATCAATTATCCACAAGTTCGGCCAGAAGGTTAAAACACCAACCAGTGGAAAGTGTAAGATCACACTCATGTAGAGCCAAGACAAGTTCCCCAGCAGCTAAAGTTGCACCATGTCGCATGCACAAATCAGATGACAGAGTCCAGGAGATTAATTTCTCCAAAACAAAATCAGCAAAATATACAGGCTCATATTTCACAAGAACGGACAGGGCCTTTGCTGCCAGTTCTCTCAAGCCCTTCTCCTGAAGATGTCAAAACTATTCGAGTTAAATGCTTAAATAAACAGAATGAAAATATAAGCTATTGGTCCAAAAAAAAAAAAAGACTTTCCCCTCATACAAGGTTGTTCTACCATCAATAACAAGAAGGAAAAAAGAAGGAAAGCAGAGAAGGCAGATGCAACATTATGATGTGTATGAACTCAAAACATGTAAAAATTTTAGGCAAGTAAAAGCCTTAAAGCTCATACTTCTTCTTCTAGAGAGAGAGAATTGTGTATAAGTGTAACTGGATACACCTGTGAAAACCTTAATAGTTAATACTCTGGGGAGAAATGCCAATAATGATGAATACTAGGAAAGTGACTAATGATACACTTTTTTAAAGGGGAACCAACAATTGTTCACAGAAATTTTTAAGTAACCATGATCAAGATTGCATGGATTTCCTAATAATCCAACAGTTAAATCTGACAATGTAATTCCACTAGGAATATCTGGAAGGAATTATTTTCAATTCAGGTAGTTTCTACATTAACAACAATTAGTTTTCACTAGATACATTTGGTGCAGATCTGTATACTTACATGTCCGACAAAAACAAGCAATAGTTGCATCCTAAACCTACTGGCTAACTTAAAAATCTTCTAGAAACCTGGATTTCTTCTTTCTTAGGCTTTTCCAAGAGTTGAATTAATAATAACTGAACTGATGATTGTTACACAATCTTGTATTACAAAACTCCAACGATCTTAAACCTACAAGAAACACCATTGACTTCAACTATCTGACAAAGCAATAAACTCCAGCAATTGTCTCTAATATTGACAAACTTCAGTCACCAAAAAAATAAAGAACATAGGTAGTGTAACATTCTTGCTTCTTCAGGACAGCCTTCTTTTAAAAGTCATCTTCTTGACTTGAGATGCATCGAAAGGAAGACGGATTCATTTATTTCTTAGTTGCAGAAAGATTCTATCTTAGGTGCAATAATCGCTTCTCAGATCCGACGGGAGATGTTTTGTTATGACACATCTACAATGTGTAAGCAAGTGCATGAGGCCATGAGGGTATTGAAGAAAACCCCATATTGGTGATTCCTTTGTTCACTTTTTCCCACGTACTTGTGCAACATATATTGACAAAGCACTTCAAGGAAACCAGCAACTCCACATTTTTCATTACTTGACATGCATTCTATCACAGATGTGTATATACTTCACGTTGACCAAAATACATATTTTGTCGCTTTTGTTTTTTGGTTTTTAACTCTCAACAGACTCCTAGACAAGATAGATAGACAATCACGTAGAAATTAAGAGAGACTCACAAATACAATAGACTTACGTTGTCAACAAGAAATTCTGCACAATCAAACAATATAAATGCTATAGCCCATAAATATGCTGAAATTTATCTCAATATAATTTTTATACGGATCTACTCATGTTTTCATGGGGAATACACTTCATAAAATTCCTTATCTTTTTATGATAAACTTGTCTCTGGTTGTTCAAAAATAACACCAATGTAAAAAATAAGATCAAAGAAATCGTATGCGTGCATGAAAAGAAAGAGACTTGTGCAGTTTCATGAAAACTTAAGTTACAAAAATAATCAAGAATCTCCATAAGCAAGACTATCTAAATAATAGCAAGTTAAAATATGAACACTTCCACGTAGAAAGTTTGTAAAGAAACAAGAAAAATAGGTTTAAAGTTAAAAGCATACCCAATGACACACTTTGTTGTACAGCAGTTCTTCGATACAAGGATGAAGATATTCCTTATACTGAGCAATGGACACAGCAACATGTAGATAAGAGTTCACACGTGAGGAGAGAGAAAAATAATCCGCTGTATTCACTATGTCAATTCCATGTGGAAAACTTCCTTGTCTTCCAACATTTTCCTGAAAAGCAGCTGCAGCTGCTCTTCTACAATTAACCTAAGCAACATATAAGGAAAGTGAGATCTCTGAGGAGCATATACCAGACGGGATAGAAAAAAATTGGGAGATGAAAAATTAACCACCTCGCGATCATAGCAGGCAACAGTTAAAAGGTGTGGGGCAAGCTGTTCCAAAATGTTTTTCATATCAGAATGATAGTATGCACGACCGAACGCCCAACAGACATAGGCAGCAGCATCACGCACGTGAGATCCAACACTGTGCGGACCTCTTCGAACATCATAATGTAATGCCTGTTACAAATGCTTCATTTGTAAGGCTGTATTCACTAAGAAACTCATGTTTCATATGCAGCAGATGCTTATCCATTTAGAAAAGTTTCAGCTAATAACTTTTTCTTCTTCTTTCTAGACAGAAATTGATGCATTAACAACACATGATGACAAAAGGAATAAAGAAAATCTTCCAAAAGCATGTAGAGAATAGAAGAAGAGGTAAGGAGGAAGATATGATCTCTTATAGATCTATAGGTTGCGATTATTTTTAAGGGAAAGTATAGTAAGAAACTCAAAAGAGTAAGAGGGAGGGCAGACCAGATGCTCCATGAAACTCGAGTGTCAACTTGTTTCGATGCCCGAGAGTAAAGCTAAAAAAGAGTGGATTTGCTTACTTTTAAACTGTTATATATAGATCAAGGTTCAAGGATTGAGAAAGCCTGTATTACCTTTACAATAACAGGAACAACTTTAGGAAGACTAACAGGTAATAGCAATCCTCTGCGAGCGAGCTCGGCTAATGCTAAGCAACCTCCATGCCATGAACCATCTCCCTATAAAACACAAGCACAAATTAGCTACGTTTATGACCTTATTAACTAAAATGAATGATTTGCAGAAACCAGGAGCATTCCCATAAGGATAGCAGATAATATATTGGACTTTTTTAATACGAGAGTCCGTATCTAAAATGTATGAATTGTAGACAATGAACAAGAAACAATTACAGTAGCAAACCTCGCCTGGTGAAAAAAGCTCCAGTACAGATGACAGTACTTCATCTGCAAGGGCAGATGTTAGACGTGAAGTTGTCCGTCCTATTCCTTTTGCTGCAGACCATCGCACAACAGTGTCCTGCAATACCAACAATATTTCAGATGACAAAACCAGATACAGATTTCACAACATTACGAGAGGAGTACTGACATAAATTATAACCAGTCAGGAGGCCTACAAGTGGTTTTTGCAAGGACTGAAGACGTAGAGTGTGCTTGGTATGCCGTGAATATTTGCAAATATTCACGGCCAAAATTCCAAATGAATGTGTTTTGGTTGTGGCTGTATAAGTGCATATTACCTAATTGCAGTGGACCCCATATGAATGTGGTAAACGAGGGTGCGAATAGTTGCAGTTTTAAAATGGCTGCAAATATTCACACCCTCTTTTACCCAATTCATGTGGGGTCCACTGAAAATTATTTGATATGATTGCACTTACACTAACACAGCAAAGCACATTTAAATGGATTTTTGCTGTGAATATTTTCAGATATTCTTGGCATACCAAGCACAGTCGTAGTTCGCATTTCTGGACACTAAAAAGGGATTAAGTGTTCGACAGACTCAAGTTTCTACCGAATAGGTAGCACTACGAACAAAAAAAGACTCCAAAATAGTGGCAATGCCACTTCTGGCTTCTGGTGTTTTCTTCTCCATCAACATTTTCCTTCCTATTATACGAGCAATTATTCCTACCTTAGTTGCATAAAAAAAATCCAATCCATAATCTTGCACGAAATATGCATCTCTCCTGTACTAATCAAGCCATTTCAATTATGAAGATTTAAAATTCCAGTTTTAAATTCAAGACAAGATATGCTACTGAAGTCTAAAATCAACTGAAATTCAGAAATCCTAGCGGCAAGCAAATATGTTTCTTGCCTCTTCACAAACGATGTCACTATATTGGTCGAAAAGGGACAACAGATACACGGTAACGTATCTTTGAATAACGAAGATCCACGACTAACACCTTAATGTTCCGTCACATGAGATAGTGTTCATTAGCATCACCAAGTATGTGGTAGGTGGTTGAACGAGAAGTCCATTTCCAAACTCATGAAAAACATTTAACCAAAGATATCCAAAACTACTAAACCGCGCGTACATCAAAAAGGCATATCTATATCAAAGAACCTAACGTCCTAGCAGCATCAGATCCCACAAACTAGTGAACTACTATTTCGTAGTCAACCGTATTTCTTAAATAAGTTCCAAACAGTCCAGAGAGCATGGACCAAAATCCGCAATAATACGAGGTATCTAGTTTTACATGAGAATACAATCATCTCTGAGTGAGTCCATAGTCTTAATCCTTCTAGCTACATCGCGTTAATGAAGAAAAAATCAAGGAGCACAAGATCTTTCATTTCTTTTCTTTTTTTCTTTCCTTTTCTTTTCTTTCTTTCCTTTTCTTTTCTTTTCTTTCTTCTTTCATCTTTTTACTTTTCCTTTTTTTTTTTTTTTTTTTTCTAATTTGAAGACAAGGGTTTTTTTTTCATGTGTTTTATAATGAAAGTTTTTTTTTTTTTTTTTTGATAAGCAAGGAGAACAAGCTCTCACCCTTTATACATACCGTATCTCTCAATCCTGACAGTAACAACTCAATGATGTCCTCTAAGATTTCTGGAACATCCATATCTTCTTCTGGCAGACAACTTGCAACTTGTTCCATATTACATGAGTCTGAATCCAGACCGTCACAACATTGATCATTTTTCACTGAAATATTCTTCCCCAGTGAGGTGTTTCTTCCCTGTACAGAGAGTAAAAAGGTCAGCCACAACTACAAAATATTAAACCAAACAATTTTCTCTATGCTTAATTCCATAAAAGAACTTTATAATAACCTGGGTCCCTAAGGATAAAGATAAACCAAGTCACTCAACAATGATAAAAGATACACAAAACAAACCTGAGATTGTGCAACTCAACTAATTGCAGCAAAGACATGGCATTCTAAGCACCCTCGATGATATTGGCAACTATAAGTTTCAATGTCCATAAGATAATATGAATGCAGGAACAAGTAATAGGAAACTAAGCAATACATAAGCAACATACTCTTTCTCGCAAAAGAAAATTTCAACAGGAAAATGAAAAAAAGAGTGCCGTTATGTTAAACATCTGTTTTATTTTTTCGGTATAATGTTGAACAAGTTTACTGTTTAAAGTCCAACCATCTAATATCCATTGAGTTCGTGGCCCTACAAATGCTATCCCCAGTGGCTCAACTAAGGATGCCAAAAATCTTGTCCCAGAGGCAAGTGGTTAAAATGATATCCTAGTCCAGCCAAATGTCTAAAATTCAAGTATTGCAAGTATTGCATACAGAACCAATGAATGTAAGAATAGTTGTATACTGTAATGAAAAACAAATACATCTTTCTTAAGACAAAATGCAGGAAGTACGAAGAAAGAGAAACAAATCTTCAACAGATAAAAAAAAAAAATGAAAAAGCACATGAAATAGTTGAAGGATCTCCAAGGCTAATATTAAAAATGATATCAAATCGTAAAAGAGAAGGGAGAGAATTTTCTAACCACGTATCGCCATGTTGGAGAACGATGAGGGAGGCAAGTGAGCCCAATACGCTGAGTTAATTTCACCAGCAATTTGCGAAGCAAAGAACTCCGAGCAGCAGTGGTGGACTTCATCAAGGCTGAGGTGTCTCTCCAAACAGTAGGAACTACATCAAGTAAACCTTTCCGGTTACCAGCCTGCACTATGAAGGAAAAAAAAAAACTCATAAGTGCTACAGATGCAAGCAGAAAGTTAGCATATCCATGTAGCAAAGATCAAGAAGGGAAGAGGAAATGACCCACATAGCCAGCTATTAGGAGAACAAGCCAAAGTAAGCCTACAAGAAGAACCTGATTCTAGTCATCTAGCTATTTTACTTCTCAACTAAGTGTGTGTCCTCAACTAAGAATTAGCGGTAAGCACCACAAAGGTTCCATTTTCTAGGCATGTGCTATGAGAATGAACTGTAACCTAGAGCAGTAGAAGAAAGTGGGATGAATATCGTGTGTCACTACCAGGAACAACAATTTCTTTGAATGTTAAAGAGATTTGGAGGAGTGAGTTGCAACCCAAGATCAACTTTTTCGTGTGGGCAGCAGTGTTGGGTAAAATTCCGACGGTGGATTTGCTACAAAGACGAGGTCTAGCACTTGCAAACGTCTGTGTCTTATGTCTTCAGAGCAACGAAATGGTGGATCATCTTCTTCTTCATTGTAGGCTTACATCAGACCTGTGGCAGTTCTTATTAGAGTCCTTTCAGCTAGCCTGGTGTTGTCCTGCATCCACAAAAGTAATGCTGGGGGCTTGGAGAGGATGCAGATTTTCTAAGGAGGGGAAAAGACTATGGAGTCTTCCCCCATGCTATTTTTTTGGCAGTGTGGAATCTCCGAAATGACATCATTTTCGATTCTAAAGGATTTCCTTCTCGGAACTGGTTCTTCAAGTAAAGAGTTTGCTCTTTCTTTGGGGGAAAGCTAGAGGGATTGTAAAAGGGTTTCATTTTGAAGATTTTGTCTTTCGTTGGGAGCTAGTGATCCAATCAGTGTAATAGGAGTGTGATCTAACCTCCTTTTTGTATATTCTTGTATCCATTTTCTCATTCAATATATTTTTTCCAATTTTCAAAAAAAAAAGTGGGATGAATAAAATTTAACATATGGAATTTTCTATAAATACATCATAACTTCTAGATTTGGGAAGCTCCAGTTTTGTTAAACATCATAAGATATTGTAAAAGGATTTATAGATAAGCTTAATGAAATTGAAGCCCGCTTCAGTTGAAACCACCATGAGACAAGTACCGACCTGCGAACCTTACAATCTACGTTGGATCAAAGTAGCTTAACAGAACAAAATTATACAAGGAAAGATTCGTTTCATTAACATTGAAAATGCAACACAGATCATTCAGGTCATGAGACCATGTGGCATTTCAGAGACAAACTGTGAATATATGACCATCTTATACTGAAATCTGGGGATCAACATATCATTGAACATGACGGTGATAACCATAAGTACTGGCTATCATTATGACTCAAGCAATCACGAATTGCCTTTGGCAGTACTTGAATTCAAGCTATATAATCCAATAAGGCAACAACTCAGTAAAAGAGAAAATTGAATTTTTAACTTTAGGACGTTCTTTTCTGGATCTGTACATATACGGAAGGAAAAGTCTGAGTCCAAACAATACGGTAGATATTAAAGGAAGGGGAAGATATTAAGTCACCCTTCTGACCAAAACAAAACATGAATAATACCGCAACCAAGACAATTGACACTTAAACTCCATATATTCAAATTAGGAACATCGTGCCTACACTCTCCAGCCTCACAAGAGTCGCAAAGAATTAACTCTTGTCTCCACCAAACTTCCAAGTTTCATGTCTGCCTTCAGCTTAATTTGAAATATCCATTCCATATCATATTCCAATTGGGAAGTGCAAATTTGGAATTGCTTCTTGCCTCTTAATGATGACCAACTGAAGAAACAATTCGAATGCTTCTGGCAGGTATTAATACATATGGCCTCATGCTGAAGAGGCACACGAAAGTGTTCCCTGCTCAAAGTTTTCACTATGCATTACCATATCTTGAGATCTCACAAAGGTAGCTGCTCC
The DNA here is from genome assembly GCA_002174775.1 of Macleaya cordata. NCBI lineage: Eukaryota > Viridiplantae > Streptophyta > Magnoliopsida > Ranunculales > Papaveraceae > Macleaya > Macleaya cordata. The sequence continues at coordinate 41,778 of MVGT01003932.1, forward strand.
CTCCAGAAGGACATGAACTCACAATCTATGGTGAAGACAAGGTTTTCCAAAGTTCTGACCAGTGCCAGAGGGTTCCATATAGAATAAACTTCAAGACGACATACTTTTACTCTGTCCATCTCTTAAAAGAGATGAAAGCATTAGAAGAGCAGTTTGTGATGTGACTATGTGAGTCACACTCTGTAATTGCGTGTGTGAGACACGTGGGTGCAGGGCGATTCATTAGTCCCACATCGCTTAGAAAAGCGTTCAAATCCTGGGCTATAGGGGTCACAACTTGTCTCATATAGTGGCGAGGCCTTTTGGGTGGGCTTGGCGCCTAGATCGGTCAGTCCCGGAAGCATGGGGTGGTCTAGGGCAGGCTCATGCCAGGAGAAAAACCTATACCATGTGAACTGGGATGGCGATTGTCCGGGTGGTGCCTAAATCAGGGACAATGTGGCTGTTGTGTGTGACGGGTCGTGACATCAGTTTGCCTCTAGCGATCAACAAGAGACGAGTTCCAGATGGGTGAATAAGCAGAGCAACAGTACTGGCAAGTCAACAACACCACTGAGAAATCATGACCTTGGGAGGATGAATAGTTTTCTAGCCAACATCAAAAGCTCTATGACTAAGTAACAGTAGATAGCTTCTTAAGAATGCATCAGTTTGTATGTGTGTTTGTACAGTGAAAGTTGCAATGCATATAGACAAGACCATAATAAGCTGAAGAACTATAAAATCAAACCTTAAAAATGGCTGCTAGTGCTTCCACAACACCAAGTAATCGGAAGCGATCCAGAACATCATCTGTGACGGAAGACAGGACTTCATGTGTCCATTCAATGAAGCTGAAAAAAAGAAAAGGCAACATGTGAGCTGAGGAAGAATGTGCAATAGAAGACAGTTTTTTAAGATAAACAATAGTAACCAAAATTTCCAACTAGCATTGTAGGTCAAAACAGGATGCAGGAATGTTTCATCAGGTAAGCAGCAGGAAGATAACTTGCCAAATCCTACCTGATTGGCTGTTTCAAAATAATTGAATGGCAGAACAGGATTCATGTTTCCAACCTCAAAGGAAGGAAAGTAGTTGCCACAAATTGTTTCCTATTACTGATTTCTTCTATATATGGGGCACAGCACAAACAAATGATAGCAACAGTAAGAAGAACCTTAGAGAAAATTGAAGATTACAAACAGAGACATAGACAAAAAAGTAATGAAGGGAGGTCAAAGGAAAGATCTTAACTCCTTGGAGCTGTTAACTCATATCCAAGAAAATGAAAACCCCTGTTTTCAAAAAGAACCTAAGAGATAAGAGATCGTATGTAACACAGGAAAAAGGATCATGCCTTACTCAAAATCAATTGGTGTGTTTGCTCTATTTTATAAGTAATTAAGTGTATCGATTGAAGTGTGAATTGCTTCCCCCTTTTAAGGTCACTAGCATCACTAGAATGAGAAATTTGTCAATTCCTTGAATGGTTAAAGGAAAGTGTATCTTGAAACCCCAACTTATCAGGGTTCATGGAATTCAGTATGTAGCTTCAATTAACTAGTTTGCAATTAAGGCAGTCCGAGATTCAAAATAAAATACATACACCAACTAAAATATAAACAACTAATTAACGAAAATATAAGGGAAACCTGGTGAAGGCGCTCGGCATGTCTGGACGCGTTAGAAGCCTTGAGAGCAACAAGCCAGCTATACCACGCATGGGACCGGCACTTGAGAGATAATCCTTCGAAAAAGACAATATCCTAAGCACCAAAGGGGATGGCTCAAGTCCACTCAGATTGTTACTATTTGCCATACTAGTATCTACTGAAGAGATATCAAAAGGAACCAAAACAAGTATAGAAAGCCATAGAAGTATGACACATTTTGCCTCCATCTCTCCAGTACTTTCTTGTCGAAGTGATGTCCCTGCAGTTGTGTGATGGCACTTCTCCAAAAGAGAGACAGCAAGCTCTAAGTCAGAGACTTGATGTGGGAAAAATTTCGTAACAGCCTTGTATCCACAGACTGTAACCAGGGTATAAATAATAATGCACAAGGGCTTGATTACTTCAACAATTTCATTAGATGTCACTCCTAGTTCAAGTGTTTTAGAGCGAACTACGAACATTAGAGGAGAAATAATGATCTCTAGGTAAGGCTCGATAAGTTGACCCTCTTGTTGATACTTATCCAGCTGCATGGAAAAGACGAAGAACACATTTAGGATTATGTGTGGAACAGATATATGAATCGAGAAAATAGACAAAATTTGGGTAGAGTGAAAAAAACCAATGGTTCAAACCAATTAAACAAAGTAATTTCATAGGAAAACAGGGTCATAATGTATCACCATTACTTTCATCTTGGGCACTTCTGTAGCATTATAACCATCAAGTTTTCTCTTTTTGAACTTTTTCGTAATTTAAAATGACAAATCAGATAAAACATGATTATGAAGAGGAAAGATATGGTGAAGAGGCACAAGAATCATGGCAACAAAATCTTAAGCTAAAAACAACTGTAAGCGAAATCTTCCAGCAAAACGTAAGAGGAAGATTGTGTCACTGTGATCATCTATTGTTTGGACCTCCAATATGGCAATATCTAAAGGCTGCTGTGCTCTCCAAAATCTATTGAGCAAATAGGAAAAACATTTGATGCAAGGACGCAGGGCCCACAGCGTCAACCACATGACATAGCCTATAAGTAGATGACTGCCAGAGCAAGGGGACAGTTTTCATGTTTTTGGGTAGAAACCAGTTACTTATTGATTGTTAATTCAATTAAGATCAAACCCATCCATTTTAGTGTTCTTGATCACCCAATTCTTTGTTCATTTATTGTTGATTGCTTCTACCAACAAATCTACATCAACATCACTATCTGATGCACCTAGTATACGATGTTTCTAATTCCCAAATACAAAGGGCAGCAGTTGTTATTCAAAAACTAGCCAAGCATTCCGATAATCTAAAACCTTCCCACTCATTATAAACGAAAATCTTACACATGTTCCTCAAATTAAACTGTTAGCTTATCCGTACCCACAAATTAATCATAATCACTTAAATTTTCCCAACCATGGACTTCGATGTTAAAAGCTATATTACAACTACTAGCAAACTTCAAGCAATTCTGAATCATAAACGGAATTGCACCGCTGATTATACTAGCAAGTTTACAAATTTAAGTGATTGTTACTTCTAATTTCTCGATTAGTGATCTCGAAAAATATATAAATGATTAACGGAGCTAAAATGCGGGTAGAGAACCTGCATAAATTCTGATAAGAGAGAGAGAGAGAGAGAGAGAGAGAGAGAGAGACAGAGAGAGACAGAGACTGAAGAAATGCGCTTACAATGGAGCGGATTTTATTGACGGCAGCGGGATCAACGACGCGGCCATTGGCGATGATGTCATCAAGAAGAGATTTGACGAGTTTCCATTCTTGGAGGAAGTATCTCTGTAGGACCAGCTCACAAGAGTCGTGTTCGTCATCTTCATTGTTTGATCCTATCAACATCTCCATCGTTGTTGTTGTTTTTGTTAGGGCTTTTTCTTCTTCTTCTACTACTTTGGATGCCATTGAAGATAAAGAGAGAGAGAGAGAGAGTGTTCTTCGAACTTGATTGAAGCGAAGCGTCTGTAAAAAACTGAGAAATGGAGAAAACACCTTCCGTTTTGCGCACCCAGTATATATACGATTTTAGAAATACACCCTTACTACTTATGGTTAATTTGGTATGCCCCCAATATTTTGAAATACTAAAATATACTACCTCCCTCGACCTTGGTCAAATTATGTTGACCAATAAAAAGATAAAGACTCTACTTCTTCTCGTCTAACACAACACTTTTACACTGGACTATGGGCCAACATGGAGAGATCTAAGGCTGGATTTTTTTTTTTTTTTATCTCCTCACCATCTAGCTTATAATGACATCATTATAAAACTTTTAAACCAAGAGAAAGTTGGTTGAAAATTGTCTATAAAATAAATGACTCACAAAAATTTGAAACAATTTTACACGGTGTTAAAATTTTTAGAACGATGTGAATTTTTGTCACGATGATCTACTTAAGGCATGTTTGGGACCTTGCCACAACCAAAGATGCCTTATGGGTTGCTTGGGTTATCCATAACCTCATCAAATCTTAAGATTTTTGGTACATGAAGACTCTCTTTGATGCATCCTGGTGTGGAGCCAGAATCCGGTGCGCACCACGCTACGAGGGAGACTCGCACGTGGGAGACGCACAAGTTAGATTCGCCCACCTCAGAAGGGATATGAATGTAATATATAAGGAGTCGCCACCTGATTTACGGGAATCAGGACCCGAGATTTTAGAAAATCGACCTAAATCTAGTTTTCTGAGAAAACCATGGCGATAGTCCAAAGTAGATGGTCTGCGATACAGAGATAATGGATAAGGGGATCTAGGTACGGGTTGGGAAGGTGTTAGACACCCAACAACCGCCCGTCCGTGAAGACGGCCTCTACTTCGCGATTAAAGACTTTTAGGGAAATATATGATCGATACTAAGTTATGCTACATACACAAAAATAACTGCACTACGGTAAGTAAGCCCCCTAAATCTACGTATCATGATCAAATAGTTCTGGGGCGAAAGATGCATACATCCATCTGTCTGAATGCGGCAAAGGAAGCGACGCGTGCCATCGGTAGGCCTACGTGCTAAGAGAATAGTGACATGGACGTACTTTGTATCCACGTGCAAACAAGGGGTGTGATACGAGCAATGTGTACACGTTCACTCAAACGTGTGATATGGTGTTGAATGCACCATACACCGAGGGATTACCACTAACATAGGATGTGCCCAAGGACGACGAGAAGCAAGTGACGTGGACCTACTTTGTATCCACGCACAGACAAAGATGACGAAAACAGATTCATGGACGCTCTTAGGCGTGAATCTATAAGAGGACGATAAGCAGATTCATTGATGCTACGGGGCGTGAATCTGAGAGACGACGATAGTAGAGAATCTCCTAGACGCAAGCGGAGAATCTCAAAGACAGATCCATAGACGCTCTTGGGCATGGATCTGGAAGACGACGATAGTGGAGAATCTTCTAGACGCAAGCGTATAATCTCAAAGACAGATCCATGGAAGCTCTTGGGCGTGAATCTGGAAGACGACGATAGTAGAGAATCTCCTAGACGCAAGCGGAGATTCTCAAAGACAGATCCATGGACGCTCTTGGGTGTGGATCTGGAAGACAACGATAGTGGAGAATCTCCTAGACGCAAGCGGAGAATCTCAGAGACAGATCCATGGACGCTCTTGGGCGTGGATCTGAAAGACGACGATAGTGGAGAATCTCCAAGACGAAAGCGGAGAATCTCAAAGACAGATCCATGGACGCTCTTAGACGTGGATCTGGAAGACGACGATAGTGGAGAATCTCCTAGACGCAAGCGGAGAATCTCAGAGACAGATCCATGGACGCTCTTGGGCGTGAATTTGGAAGACGACGATAGTAGAGAATCTCCTAGACGCAAGCGGAGAATCTCAAAGACAGATCCATAGACGCTCTTGGGCGTGGATCTGAAAGACGACGAGTGTTGGGACTCTCAAGGACGACGAAAGCTGAGAGTCAAAGATGATGATAGCAGATTCAGCCCGTAGGCATGAATCCCAAAGACGATGAAAGGCAGATTCTGCCCTTAGGCGTGAATCTGAAAGAGGGATCACATCCAACACAGGACGTACCCGGAAACGAAATGGGATCACACGATGCACGAGTGCCGGAGAAATGCGAGCGTCGATGAGACGCGAATGATGCATGTCCTATGCTCTAGTACCGCACGAAGGTATCTAAAGATTCCTAATCTGGTTTAAGGATGACCCTGACTTTATATGCATGAAAATCTCTAAGCTAAATGTGATGCATCCAGAAAAAAAAAATGTAAAACAAAGATGAGGGTAGAATAGGAATTTTACATCGAGTGAAACCCTACACATCCTCGAAACAACACACAATCCTAGGCTAATGTAACCTAAAGCTACAAGCACACAAAACCTAACCCTAGGGTGAACTAAGCTAGAGACCTTAATCTCTATTATTGTTTATCTTTAGGGTTGGGCAAGCTATCAGGTCCTTAGGCTCGACATGAGTGGATGTGGGTTCTTGGACCCATAAGGAAGATAATGGGATCTATGGCCCGAGCGATGTGAAGGCTTTGGGCCTTGGAAAAATGGATCTCGGCCTGTGGGCCTGGCATGGAGGCGGGACCTTAGGCTCAAGCTTGAGAAATGAGCCATTAAGCTTATAGCAATCGATAGAAAGCCCGAAGGCTGAAAATTGGAGAAAGGAAGGAGGGCATGTGGGTCCACCACGAAGGAATGGGCCCGCAGGCCCAAAATATCTTATTCAGAGGCTTATTGAATGTTTCAATCTAAAACTGGCAAAATGATTAAAACACCGATACAAGTCACTGATTAGTCAAATTTAACGCGACTATGATATCAAAACTTTATGCCCAAAGACGGGAGTGCAAAAATGTTTATGCAAAAATGTTCTTTTGCAAAAATGATGAAGTCGCAAACATGACATCAACCATATTAAGCATGGAAAAATTCTGCACACGTGTCATTTCTACACGTGGCAAGCTTATGCTATTTACATGACAAAGTTGAACGACATGTAATTGTACAAAGAGCGTATCATGATCCATGCATGCACAAAATATCATTACAAGCTTGTTTATTCTATTCATACATTATTTTCATGGTACATTTATCATGGAAAACACTAGAGCGAAAATGCTATCTTAATATTCACGTAACCATCACATTACATACATGCAATCATTAATTATTTCATGCAAAGTTTACGCATGTCATGTAATGCACGCTAAAAATCACATGACACGACATTTATATTTATGGCATTTTTACCGTAAAAAATTGCATGCGAAATTTCATTGAATCATCAAAGCACCGTTACATCGTCAGTTCATCACATAGAATATAATCTCAACAATGGAAGATGACAAAAGATGAGACATGGATTATTACCTAGTCGGCACGAGCCCGTCGACCCGATTGCAAGAAATCTCTCCCCGTGTCGATGTGCGATGGGGGTGATAAGCGGGCCCCACTCCGTGACCAAATGGAGAGAACCAAAACCTTTGGGATTTTGCAAAACTTTTTTTTTGCAGTTAATGCATGATAGAGAAAAAAATTAGAAATAAAAACTTGTAATTGCTTCCCTTTTGGTGCAAAACTATTTTTTGAAAGAAAAAAAAAAGAAAAAAACTTCTTTTCCTTTTTTTTGTTTTTCTCTTTTTTTTTCTATTTTTTTTCAACAAAAAAAACGCCTCTTTTTTACTGTTTTTTTCTTACTTCTTGAAAAAAAAACGTTTTTTTCTATTTTTTTGTTTTTTTCTGCTTTTTTTTTAAAACAAAAAACGGCTCTCTTTTTTACTTTTTTTTTACTTCTTAAAAAAAACATTTTTTTTTCTCTCTCTCTCCTCCTCCCTTCTTCTTTTCCAGCACAACGTCTGTTACCAGACGGTTTTTTTTTCTTCCTTTCTTTCTTTTTCTTCTCTTTTCTTCTTCTTTCTTTTTCTTCTCTTTTCTTCTTCCTCCTTCTCTCCACGTCTATGACAGACTTTTTTTTTGAAATTTTGTTTTTTTTTCCTTCTTTCTTCTTCCTCTGATCTTCTTCCCTCAATCTTCCTCTCTGTTTCCTCTCTGATTTCAGACCTCTCTCGATCTGTCTCACTCTCTCTCTTTCTTCCTTCTCTCAGACTCAGCTCTCTCTCTCTCTCAATCTGTCGATTTTTTCTCTCCTGCTACTCTCTCTCTCTCTGTCCCTAATCGTCTCTCTCCATCTCTTTCTTATCTCTCTCGCCCCCATTCTCTCTCGACAGTTCTCTCCTCATCTGTCTCTCAAAACTTGGCGTGGGGGACATGGGGGAAACCCCAAAGTGGGGTGTCCACCACACCACCTTGCATGCGAGACATGCGCATGCAAGGTGTGTGGTAGCCCCTAAAAAGTTTAATTTTTTTTTTTAAATTTGAATAAAAAAATAAAATAAAATTAAAAAAAGTTATTTTTATATGATTAGAAATGAGAGTGGGTCCCACAAAATTCCTTTAAAAATATTTTTTTTGAGAAAATAGTTAATTTTGGGAAAATAGTTAATTCTGGGAAAATTTGAGGTGAGCCAATCTTGTCGCGACACGTGGCGACGCCCAAGGAATTGAACCGAAGGAAAAGTATACGGTTCCTCGACTGAACCGGTTCCATTCTGAGTTCGAGGTTCCTCAAGATTTGGTTCTCTTCTTGTTTCGATCTTGGGTCCGGAGTGGAGCCTACTTAGTCACATTAAACTACCTTTTCGTTAAATTTTGCACGTAAATCGAGATGCAACCAAAATGGGTATTTTCTGGGGTGTGCGAAAATTTGGCGTCTCCAGATGCCCCTCCTCGCCAGAGACCGGTTGCGGTCGAATGGCGAGGCCGACGATGCCTGATTTTTGCGCACCAATGAAATGGTCAAGTATAAAAGTCCAATGATCTAGGTTGTGAATTTGACTAACCTTTTGTAGTCAGCCGGAGCCGGGCGCGAATTTCGCCGGTCTGCTTCCGAGCTAGTTCGGCCCTTGCGATTGTGTGTAGATTTGTGTTGTTTTGTTGTTCTTGGTCGGACGGTTGCTGGACATGCATGCTCCTGCCAACTTTGCCATGGCGAGGAGTGGTCCGCAATTCTTTGCATTTTGCCGGGTTATGTAAGGTCTGAAAGAGGGTTTTGAAAACCAGATCATTTTTCCTTTTGAAAGATCCATTTTAGTAATTTTTTAATTTACCCAGATGGCGAGGGGAGATCTCTTGCTTGATCGTTGCCGAAGGACTCGTGCGTCGTGCTAGGGTTTTTACACCACTCAATTATATCAACACTTCATCTTCTTCATTGATCTTGTTTGACTGACTAAAAACTGAGAGATGAACTGGCTGTATCATTTCCCCCATTGTGCACTCTTCCCCTCACTTTTCCTCGAGTGAAAACAAATCATCACATGCCTATGTGCCTTTAGTTTCTTTGACTCTACTTCATCATAAATGGGGGTAGTGGATAAGGGGACTTAGGCAAACCCATTCTTCGTCCCTCCGAGTTCTATAAATACTCGGTGCTTCAAGGTTCGACATCCACACCAATCCTTTTCTATCTCGCTCTTTTTTCTTCTGCAGCCTTCTTTGAGAGAATGGAGGCTTTCCATGCTTGGGTGCACAATTTTAATGACTTCGAGAGTTCATTCATCCCACTCTTGGCATCTACGACCTTTGATTGAGCCACCAATCTTTCCAGTGAAGAATCCCATACGTGTGGAGGGATACCGTCCATAGCGTGCATCTTTCCTCACTTTAGCACCTGCGAACGATGCTGCTGACGGACATGGAGGAAACAAAGAGGATTGATTGTGGCTCCCTCGTCTGCCTAAAATGAAAACAAAGGAACTCCATTAGCGATGGGCCCCTTTTTTCTCATTTTTTTTTTCTTTTTTTTTTTATGGGTCCATTGGTGTTATTTCCCTGTAAAACTTGTTAGTCGTTGCTTAGACAAGATGAAATAAATGGAGTGAGTTTAGAATATGTACACCTTTATAGTTTATTCATTGATTAGTGTTCAACAAACCCATCAATTGCGCCGAAGCAGACGACTTCCAAATGCCAACTGTTATTACCCTTCATGCGTTTTTTTTTAAAAACAAAATGCGCTTGTCTTTTAAGAAATTTGCCTCAAATGCCTAAACTAGAGTCATGTAAAACATGCCCCTAGCGTCTTAGATTTATCCTCATAAGCTCCCCGCCAGACAAGGTTTTGAAAACAAAACATATGCGTCTTTTGAAAAAGTTTTCTGAAACTAATACGACAGATGCGTGGTATTTTGTAAACCCCTATTATCCTTTGGGGATTTTTGCCTCAGACGCCTAAACCAGAGCCATGTAAAGCATGCCCCTAGCGTCCTAGATTAATCTTCATAGGCTCCCCGCCGGACAAGGTTTTTTTTTTTTTTGAAAAAGTGCAGAAACAAGGCAATTAAACCCCTTAGCTTGGGTACGATTATGAATACTCACCCGATTAGCAAAAGTCACGTCGACATGTTGCCACTTTCTTTGGTTGACCTTGTATTGCTTCACCCTTTATCCTCTGACTTCGCTCGTTGGATCCGATGGGTACCAACTTATCTAGAGACTTGTGTCCTGCACTGATATCATTACCATTGGGAAGTCGCGATGTTCTGGATTAAGACTGTCTGCATTTTTACCCATGTCGTAGCTTGCTCTTTTAATTGTGTCCGCCGACTAGTGCTCTAACTCTGAGGGTATTGCACTTCAAAGCTCACAAATGCGGATCAAATTTTTTCAAGTATTTATTTTTCGGACTACGAATTCTATTATTGAATTTTTTCCTTCTTCATTTTTTGGAGGTCTACCACCCTTCCTATTGACCAAAGACTCGTGTCACTCACAGGGTCCATGAGGTCTTCTAGGTTGTAGCGTGGCTTAGGTCGGCTAGAAAAAAAAGGATAAAGGCTCGAAAAATTAATGAGTCTGACTTTCCAAGGTTTCCCCTCTTAGGGCTTGTGAGCATTTGCTTTTTTTTTGGATTTTCTATTTTTTTGGGTTTTTGTTTTTGTTTGTTTTTGTTTTTGTTTGTTTTTTTTTCATTTTTTGAATTTTCCGGATTTTTGAATTTTTTTGGGTTTTTTATTTTTTTTTGGATTTTTGATATTTGACTTGTTGAATTTTTGGATATTGTTGCCCCTAGGGCGGTAACACAGGTACAAACGAGAAGATAAAACCTCTCCGATTTAGAGAGGGGATTATTTGTTATGTACAAAGGAAAGGCTTAGGCTCGAACTCGTTTTCTAGCGGAAATGAAGTTTCAACTGGGTTCTTTTGGAAATTTGGATATCGGCCAAAGAAATGCCTCATTTTTAGACCTTTGTCGGCTTCACTTGCCCCTAGCCTAAGAGTCGAGTGGTTACCTCAAGTGTAGTACTTCTTGAGTTGGTCCGTATTTGTAGGCCTTTGATGCTCAATCCCGTCAAGATCTGTCAATCGGACAGCCATCCCTGGAAGGATATTCTTAATGATGTAGGGACCGTCCCAGTTGGGTTTGAATTTGCCCCTTGCGTCAGAATGATCTACGGGCCTGATTTCTTTAAGCACAAGGTCGCATACGCTCAAGTTTCTTGGTCGGACCTTCTTGTTAAAGCTACGAGCTATCCTTTGATGGTAAGACTATGCATGACATGCTGCGTCCAACCTTTTCTCATCAATGCAGTTTAAAGCGTCTACCCTGGATTGGATCCAATCCGTTTCATCCTCGGTTCCTTCCATTAGAACTCTGAGAGTTGGAATTTCAATTTCGATTGGAAGTACTGCCTCCATTCCATATACAAGAGAGAATGGTGTCGCCCCTGTTGGCGTTCGAATTGAGGTGCGATAGGCCCATAACGCATAGGGCAACTTGTCGCTCCAGTCCTTATAAGTCACAGTCATCTTTTTCAGGATCTTGACTAATGTCTTGTTGG
>MVGT01003932.1:65448-104334 GCA_002174775.1 Macleaya cordata
AAGCCGTCGGCTACTGTAGCAGCAGCCCATGTGCTAATAAAAAAATATTTTATTTTTTTAATTAATTAATTAATTAATTAAATTTTTTTTAGAGATAACTCTCTTAAAGTACATTATGAGTTTCCAATCAAATTACTATACATATGAGAAATTTATTTTTTAAATCAATACTCATACAAATGGGCATACTTCCATACTAACTTAATTATGTTGGTCAAGTGTGGAATATTCACACTATGGAATTTCTTGGGGTATTACATGGAGGGACTATTTGCTGGTATAACGAGTGAAGGGCTTCTGAATAATATTCATTTACGAGAGAGTATTCAGTTGCAGGTATTTAGTGGACTTAACTGCAATTAGATTTATTATTTGAGAATTATATGAGATATATGGACATCAAAGTAATAAATCAAAAGCTTAAGTAAGTGGGGCCCATATGGACCTAACTTGGAGCTAAAGATATGGGAATAGAGTCTTTCTCTATAAATAAAGATAGGGTTCATAAGATAGCCCACCCTAACTTGTGTATCTAAAACTCTCTCTCAGATTTAGAATTCAAGTTATGACCTTTATGATTTTAGAAACCCAAAATTCGTAGTATATTCTCGTCAGAATTTAAAATTGAGTTTTGAGGCACTTTGGAGCAGAATTGTAGAACATTCAATTTTCTACAAAAAGCATGTCATATAGGCGAATCCGATCAACCATTTGAGTTATGGCCGAAAAACAGTTGTCGTATCTTTTCTGATTTTCGACAATTGATCCAGAATGTGGGAGGAAGATCTGGGATTACATGCAAGCATTTAAACGGTATGTATCTGATCTTCAAGTTATTGTTTTAATTCATGCATCCTCATTTGATTGTGTGAAGGGAAAATAGTTATTTGTTTCTGCTGCACAATTTAATCTAGACCCTATTTTTCCCAACATTCTTGTGGGGAGATTTCCCATTGCCCTACACTATGATTCCATTCTGCATAAGGGAGCTACTGTCAACTAGTGTATTCAGGATGGGAAATGGAGAATAACCACCCATCTTTTTGGTAACTTTTGGGGAAATTACAATCGCATTTATGAAGTGGAGATTGATTTGAATGTTGATGATAAGATTATTTGGAAGCCCAACACTTCAAGTCAATTCAATCTAAGACGCACCTATGAGGCTCTTCGACCTATTAAACCCAAAGTGAATTGGGCATGCCTTACTCAATTCACAAACAACATCCCCAGACACAGCTTTATCACCTGGATTGCCTTACACTGAAGTCTCAAAACTAAGGATAAGCTTTCTTGGTGGAGAATCAATATCGATTCTACATGTTCCCTATGCACTGTTAAAGTTGAGTACTATCTTCTGTTTGGTTGCTCCTTCTCCCAAAGAGTTTGGAGGACTCTCTTATCCCAATTTGGTTACCATAGAGGCACTTTTCTCAGTTGGAATTTGGAAATTGATTGGTATATTAATAGATTCAAAGGCAATGACTCTATTGATATCTGCTTCAATGCCTACATCTATCATCATTGGAACAAACGAAATAAATGTACCTTCACTTCAAGAAGCTTGAATGTTGAATTGATCGTTAGGAAGGTTGTTGGAGACGTTTATCTTAAGATGACGTTTCCTTCCCTGATAATGAGAGAAATAGGTAGATGGCAAGTCGATTGGGTATTGCTGCTTCATTCCGATTACAAAGCTACAATACCTGCTACTGAGAGAGACCCCTTATGAGTTTTATATGATTAATATCGATGGTTCCCTTAGGTATGATGGGCTGGTTATGGTGCCATTATTAAGAATTGGGATGGTGATCCAACTGAGCCCATAGCTATCATGACAGGAAGCTCCCTTCCTATTACTATAACCTAATATAAGCTTCAATGTATTAAAGTTTGGCTTCATCTTGCATCTACTCTCAATTCAATTATATTTGCATTGGCATCGACTCTCAAGTGGTGGCGTCCTACTTCATCAGTACCAATTCTTAACCTCCATGGCATGTGACCGCCCTTTTGAGGTCAGATAAGAAGACTTCTTATGATATTTACTTCTTACAGAGTTAAACACATCTATAGAGATACCAATCGTGCGGCTATTCTGCTTGCTAATAGTCGTCCTATGTCGAACCACACTCAGATTGCTCCTGCTGATTTTGGAGATGATTTAAAGAAGATATTTCAATAGGATAGAATAAAGAAAGTCTATTACAAATTATAGTCTTCCTTGTTTCTTGTTGCTTGTTTCGGTTGGGTTCCCTTAACCCCCTTATTGTTCCAAAACAAAAATAAATCACCCTTACAAAAAAAAACCCTTGGGGTCATCTTTATGTGCACCCATAAGGGTTGGCGTAAATGGTTGTTTAACAATTAAGGGTTTTTCTTTTTTTTTTCTTTCAGTTTTATGATATGAGAATTAAAAAAAAAACCAGAAATAGATTTTGAACTCTAGAGTCAACTGGTTTCAACCTTACAAGTGCTCAAAAATAATACTTCTTAACAGTAGAAATAAGTGAATAAAATTGAACTCGTCTCTAAACACATTAAAGTTTGATTTCATCCAATATGGTAAGAAAAATCCCTCCCTTTGTGATTTGTGGAAGACTCTTGCACAATTTTAAAACAGTGGAGTGGATAATACATACCCACCAATCCCATGTTGGGATCTTTTTTTATTATACTTGGCAAAATCAAACTCTGGTCGTGAATACGATTCTAACCTTAACTTGTTTAAGTTTTTTATAAAGAAAGATAAAGAAAAATAAGGGAAGATGTTGGAAGTTTAGGACCTCCACCCACTTTAATTAGTGGTCTTGCCCAATAAGAGAACACTATTGGTATTTTTCATGTCGCTCAACTATTACTGGCGACAATTCTTTTACACGTGCCTCTCATTTTACCTTGGGCTTGCTCTTTTTTGTTGGGTGAGTACGGGTTTATACCAAGAAGCGTACACATTAGAAGGTAAGTACTGTATCCCACTTTTTCCCTAATAATTACTCTTCCATCCCATTTGCACTAGCATGTGAGACTTATAAGGAGATGTTGCTTGTGAGCTGTAAATATATTGAGAGGTATATGTTTATCACATAGCTCTTTAACATCTAGTACACCTACCTGTACGTGGAGCCCTTATATGATGAACCAAGGGATGCAATTTTTGAAGATGATCTTCTCATCACGTGTAACTCAAAATCAGCCTTATGCTCAACTCTATATGGGCTCTAAACATAGGTGTAAGCGAGGTGTAAGATTAAGTGTAGTGTTAATAGAGAAAAAAGTCGAATCTCAACCTGTTAATGGGTGTGTTTATTTTGACACAAATTCAATGTAAGAAACACACTTAGCCTAATTAACAAGTTCAGTGTTAAAACACGCACAACGCATGTGCAAAAAGCTGGCCAATCAGACTTACCCCCCAGAATATAAGCATGATTGTTCTACTCTGCACCTTTTTTTTTAGGATAATTTAGTTTACCCCCCAGAATAATTGGCTAATCGGACTTACCCCCTCAAAAATGGAGCGTGCGAGACGCACGTGTGCCTTCTAACGGCAGAATCATGGAAACCGTTAGTTTGATGGGGTAAGTTCAATATCTGATCTTTAAGGGGAATAAGTCCGATTAGCCAATTGTTCTAGGGGGTAAACTAAATTAACCCTATTAAAAAATACATAAAATTGGTTAAAAACCCCATGGGGAAAAAATAATTAGTGTTTAGTATTTGATATTTTTAAAATACACAAAAGATCTCGTGATCATTTAAAAAAATAGTTGTTAGCCTTTTAAACTTTTTAAAATATTGATTTAGTCCACCGTGAACCATTTTCTATAAGTTAAATTTCCTTTATTACCCTTTTGTAACTGTTTTAAAACTTCTAAAACAGTTTAAAAAATCAATGTAATAACTATAAATTCTTTATTTTTAGGAATTCTAATCATCCCTATTTTTTTCATAATTGTGGACTAGTTATTACAAATTTTTATACTGATTTACACGCGCATGATTATTACCCACGTGATATGAATCTCAGTCCCTAGTTTTAATATTTTTCGAATTTCGATGACATCCAAAGCGTCCATCTAGTTTTAATATATAATTTTACAAAATTAAAAAAAATTAGAAATTGTAGTCAAAGAATATTTTGTTCGGTTAAGAGAATATGAGAGAAAAAATAAGAATTGTAGTGGAGAATATTTAGTTTGGTTACAAAATAAGGGTATTATTGTCAATTACAATACAAACGTTTGACTAACTTCCATTTAAGATGTAACACATATTTTAAAATTGTCAAATACTAAACACTAATTAATTACTATATAATGGTCTAAACCCTAATTTTGTGTAAAAAATATAATTCGTCCACGTGGAAGAGCCCTTCTGACTGTGCAGCTTTCCAAGTATGCAACGCCCGACCAGAGAATCCTTACTTCCCCAATGCGTTAAACAAATTTCGAACGTGCGAACCCCTCCACACGCGTGCGTATCGACGACCTACGAGAAACATTCACGACCCCCGAACATTCCAGAACCCCTCATTAGTTTAACACTCTCCGCCTAGAACCCTCTTCTCACTCCTTTTAAACCTAAACAACCATCTTCTCCCTTCTGCAACCTCGCATCAATCCTCTCACTTTCTCTCTCTAAAACTACTCTCTTTCTCTCTATAAAACTACCCTTTCCCCAAAAGATCTCTCCTTCAGCAAAGAATCATCACTTCTTGGTGATGGCAGAAGAAGCGAAAGCTAAAGGTAACGCAGCTTTCTCCGCTGGTAAATTCTCTGAAGCCATTCGATTCTTCTCGGAAGCAATCGATCTTGCTCCTACCAATCATGTTCTTTACTCAAATCGTTCGGCAGCTTATGCTTCACTTCACCAATACACCGAAGCCCTAACTGATGCCAAGAAGACGGTCGAACTTAAGCCGGACTGGTCTAAAGGTTACAGCCGTCTCGGTGCGGCACAAATCGGTCTTGGTAACTTTGAAGAAGCTATTTCTGCTTATAAAAAAGGTCTTGAACTTGATCCAAACAATGAAGCCCTAAAATCAGGTTTAGCCGATGCTCAATCTGCTGCATCTCGATCTCGTTCTTCTTCATCTTCTTCTTCTTCTCCTTTTGGGAAAATCTTCCAAGGACCAGATATATGGGCGAAACTAATGGCTGATCCATCAACAAGAGGTTATCTTCAACAGCCAGATTTTGTTAAGATGATTCAAGATATTCAGAAAAACCCTGAAAGTATGAATATGTACTTGTCGGATCAGAGGATGATGCAAGTTCTTGGAGTTTTACTTAATATTAATATGAGGACTGCGACTCCTGAGGAGATGATGGAGAAGGATTTTAATGAGGATGAGGCAGAGCCGAAGAAGCAGCCCGAGAGTGAGCCGGTGAAGAAGCAGCCTGAGCCGCAACCGGAACCTGAGCCGATGGATATTCCTGATGAAGAGAAGGAAGCCTTGGAGAGGAAAAAGGAGGCGCAGAAACAGAAGGATCTTGGTAATGCGGCTTACAAGAAGAAGGATTTTGAGAATGCGATTGAGCATTACACTAAAGCAATAGAACTTTATGATGAAGATATTTCGTTCATCACTAACAGGGCTGCTGTTTATTTGGAAATGGGAAAGGTATGTTCTTTATAGCTCTTCTACTTGTTTTTATATTACCTTCTGTTAAAATATTTGTTCTTGATAGTTGTTTTAGTGTGTTTTCTTAGGATTAGTTTTGAATATGATTTGGTTGAAAATCTATTACTATGCGGAGTAAATTTTATAGTTGTTATGACTTAGAATTTGTTGGTAAAGATTGTTGGCATTAAATTGTTTAAATATTTTGAAAATCATGAAAGCATTATGGAAACATTGGAATTGTAGTGGTAATTATAATAAGAAGCATTGAAGAACACTAGGAAATCGTCTGCTATACTGAACTACAGTTTAGGGCAAGGAATAGAAGAATGGATATGCTGACATAGCTATTTTGAGTTCGACTTGAAAATCTGAAGAGAACGTTAGGGTTGAGATTCTGGATTTTTAGTGCTTAAAGACACTAGATTTGTACGTTAATACTTAAAATCTCTAAAATGATATGATCAAAAGGATAAATATACCATTTTCCCCTAAAAAAAAAAGGATAGACATACCATTTTGCCCCAAAACTCTCTAGAGGTAGGTCCAATAAAACTATGAATAGAAAATTTTATAAGTATTACATGTTAAATGAACAAATTGGTGAATGAAAATTTCAAAGCTGTACATTATATCCAAGTAAAAAGTGGAATATGATTGTGTCTGCAAAAGTGTGTTGTGTGGGCATGTTTGCAATTTTAGAGGGCGTTCTTCTGCATTGTTCACCTTCTGTTATTTTTTGTCTGGTCTTGGTATGGTAGGTGTATGCTTTTGCACTTTGTTTCATGTGGTTGGAAGTTGTATTTCATAATCAGTTTTTTCTATATCTTGTAGTTGGTCCATTACTATATTTCTAGGGCATTTAGTTTCTTGTCTATTTAGATTATAGACTAACCCCGCTTGGGCATATCTTTTTCTTTTCATTAAAACTTCTGGTGGTTAATTTGAGAATCCTGCTTCTGTGGTCCTGTATGCAATCTATGTATTCTACAGTGTAGCATCCTATTTTTCTAGGAGTTGAGCTTAAGATCTATCCAGAGTGGGAGTTAAACCTTGCTTGGCAATTCTGCATTCATAAAAAAAAAACCCTGCTTGGCAGTATGGTCTTTAGATTCTAACTCACCTTTGATACTTTGTTGGCAATATGGTTATATCTGCATTGAAAATATGTTTCATTTACATGGTAGTTGCCATTTCTAAGAATTGAATTTGATCCAAGTGGCAAGGGCATGTCATTCTCAAAAAGATTACTGTGCTGGGGAAGATGCGTTATTAAATTTTTAAGTTACATTATAGAGTAATCTTAATTTATTTGAATGTTTGCTTCCAGCTATTATCTATATAGGGTTAATAGGTTTCATTGTAATAGCTTATGTAATTAGATTCTGTTTGTATGATCTTATTGTAATAGCTAATTGGGAGCCAATGGGCTTCTAGTTTATATGCACATATCTCTATTTGTCTCATAGATGTAGATGTAGCCATATTGGACTGGGAAGATTCCATGGCTATAATGCCTTTTGAGTGTAATTTTTGTAATCTAAGAGTTTATGCGATGGTGGGCTTGGTCTTCAAGGTTTAAGTAGGTCAAGTATAATCTGGGAGTGGGTTTTACAATGGTACAATGATATCAGGGTGAAGTTGAAATTGATGCCTGGAATTAGAAATTACCTCTGTAGGTCAGGTTCCTCATCCTTTAGTAGTTTTTGAAATGTGTCAAAAATTAGTTCTTTCATGTCTAAAACCTTTATTACAACAATACATGTAATACTGCAGTAATATTACTAGAACTATCTGTTGTTAGCAATTTTACCATTCTGCATGATCAATTACCATTCATCACTTGCGCAGTCACAACTAATAGTTGGCACAATGATTTTTTTTGAATTATTTTCCATTCTCGTATATCTTTTTATGTTATTTCCATGTTGCTTCAAATGTCTTTCCTAGCCTTAATCAACATCAACATCCTTTTTTAATTCTTATCTATGCATATGGTTTGGGTGGTTAAAGCATTTGTGCTAGTTTTTTTTGCTTAAATGGGCTAGCCTATCTGGTTGGGCCACCTGAGGGAATAGATGCGTATGTTGTTTTGAGATACAACATCCTACTGGCAGTTATCTATTGGTGGGGACACTGTATATTTTGTCACAGTGGAATGACTTCGTAAACACTTATTTTTGTGCAGTACGAAGAATGTATCAAGGACTGTGACAGAGCTGTTGAGAGGGGAAGAGAGCTTCGCTCAGATTTTAAGATGATTGCCAAGGCATTGACTAGGAAGGGGACCGCTTATGTGAAAATGGCAAAATGCTCAAAGGACTACGAACCTGCTATTGAGGCATTTCAGAAAGCTCTTACTGAGCATCGCAACCCGGACACATTGAAAAAGCTTAATGATGCTGAGAAAGCAAGGAAAGAGCTAGAGCAACAGGAGTATTTTGATCCAAAACTAGCAGACGAAGAGCGTGAGAAAGGTATGTTGAGCCCCCAAAAGGCTTCTTGACCCCCCAAAAGGCTTCTTGATGTCTTTGTAATTTCAACTGGTTATCTTTCTATGATCTCCCCTGTTCTGGATTTTTCCTACTTCATTGTGATTTTTGGCTTTTGATGTCTGCCGGGGGTTTCCTTCATGTGGAAGGGAATCTACCAAGTTGAAGTTTCCGTTTACAATGTGACATGATTGATGGATTCAGAGAAGTGATCTATGAGAAATAGTTGTAGGTATAGTTGTTCTGGATGGCAAGGAGTTGTAGGAACTAGGAAAGTATCTTCTCTTCTACCTTTTTTTGACTAAATGACTGGTTTCCTCTTGGATTTGAGATTTCCAAACATGGGTGATCTACACAGGGTTCCTGGAATTTGGTAAAAAAAGTTTTGTTTGAACTCTGCCTTCGGTTCCTTTCTCATCTTTTCTTCTCCCCAAATTCACAGACTTCTCTTCTTACTTTTTATGGCCACGTTCTTTCCTTCCTTTCTAGTATTTTCTGGAAATGTTGTAACATGAGTTCATAGCTTTCAATAGGCGTACAAAACAAACTGACTGCTTCGCTGTGCCGGAGTGTTCATATTTTCTCAATGAGATTCTAATGTCAGTTGGATAAATAGACGAATGGCTGGGTTTCTGTGCTGGCATCTTATTTTTAAGTTGTATATACTGGGTTTCAGGTAATGAATTTTTCAAGCAGCAAAAGTATCCAGATGCTGTGAGACATTACACAGAAGCCTTGAGGAGGAACCCAAAAGACCCAAAGGTACTAATATCCTTTTCCTGTTCTCAGTCTTTGTTTGGGAAAGAATAATTCATATATGTTCAGAAACACCAGGGACTCTTTGTTTGTCTTACTGGTTTATTTATTATTATTATTATTTTCTGAGACATATCTATACCTGTTGCACTACAGGTATACAGTAATAGAGCAGCATGCTACACAAAGCTAGGAGCGTTGCCTGAGGGGTTGAAGGATGCAGAGAAATGCATTGAGCTTGATCCAACATTTCCTAAAGGTTACACTCGGAAAGGTGCAATTCAGTTCTTCATGAAGGAATACGACAAAGCATTAGAGACATACCAGGAGGGGCTCAAGCATGACCAAACTAACCCTGAACTGATGGATGGTGTAAGGAGGTAAGATACTTTGATCTAGTTTGAATTGCCAAACCTTAAATTGAATTAGCGATGTAATCCTTGTTATAGTGCTGCAACTCTGTGTTAATGTCTAGAAATTCCTGTGCAGATGTGTGGAACAGATTAACAAGACCAACCGTGGCGACATTAGCCCTGAAGATTTAAAGGAGAGACAGGTACGATATTTTATTCTTTGTACACCTTTTTCTAACGATATCAAGAAACCCCTGTTAAAAGTCATTCATTTGAACCTAAATGTTTTATTTTATTTTATTTTTTCGCAGGCAAAGGCTATGCAGGATCCTGAAATCCAAAACATTCTCTCTGACCCAATCATGAGACAGGTATATGAAGTAAAGTGTATATGAATACTAGGCATCCATTTCTGTGTGTTTTGGTAAATAGTAATGCTAGGGGGACAAATTGGGGTGCCCGAAATGCAGGCATTACATTGATGTTGGCGCCTAGGCTAATAATGAAAAGGGCCAATGTCAGTATGTCGGTTTCTGGGGGGCTTCAAACCATTTAGTTGTTTTTGGAGTGGGGATCCCTCTAGAAACATCGGCCTTCCCCCCTAAATCATTTTGGAAAATTGTGGAGTGCACAATTACTGGGGGAGCCCCTCAGCTATCTTGGTAAATCTCTCAGATATTTGGTGGAGCTAACATTTATCTTTTGGGTGTACAGGTGTTGACTGACTTCCAAGAGAACCCCAAATCTGCACAAGATCACCTCAAGAACCCTCAGGTGATGCACAAGATCCAGAAGTTGGTCAGTGCAGGAATCGTTCAGCTCAGATAGAAAATTCTAGCTTTTGCCAAAAAAAGGGGGAAAGAATGGAATAGGAAGGGAACTATGATGGAAGTTTAAATGGTTTCATGTCAGAGAGTGGCAGAGCGAACGAACCCTGTCCCCAATTTTTATCACTTTTTGACTTTTTAAGTTATACTACCATTGTTTGTATTTTGAGTGGATGGGATGTGATTCAACTTGGTTTTCTCCTTTTTGATAATTTTTGATTTGGTTACATCCGTCTTTAATCTGTTATCATTCTGGATTTGTGTTTTCTTTATTCAAGGAAAATGTTATGATTATGCAGAATTTTTCTCCTCGGTTAGGGTTATTTGACTTTAGGTTCTTAAATCTGAACACTGCAGCACTGGCTGCATACATATAGCCTAGTTCGGATACACACACATATGTATATATATATATATATCGAATCTGAAGTTCTTAGTACCAAGAACTGTTGTCAAGAGTTGATTGCTTCAACTCTGGAACTTCTTTACTATTCTCAGGCTCCAGCATGACTGTCTCTGCTGCTGCAGCTCTTTGCGCATCCGTTCACCTAAAACTAAAGCATCACCTTTGGTCCTTCACTTTTAAACGAGTATATATGGGCCTTCTATGAATTGAGTATTAAACGTTTATTAGTTTTGAGTCACTTGTAAGAGTCCACTGTCTACGCTTAACTCAACTTTGAAGCTACTCTTACTCCAATGATTTGCTAACCTTCCTCTTTTTGACTACCAAGCCTTGGAAATAATTAACTTCCTGTGCGAGGGTAGGAATGGAGGGGTTGTTGTGGTTTGGTGAATTGGATTCTAGCTAATTAAATTACAATTAAAGTGCCTTCTATTGGGTAACCAAACCGGAATGGGGAGAGCAAGTGTATGTAAAGCCCACCCATGTGATTAGAGACTTTAGAGTAATGCTTCCAAAACTTGGGTCCTGTTAACGTGTGCCCTAAGGGCACACGATAAGGTTATTTTTCAAGGAATTTTTTTACAAGTTAGAGGTCTTCAAATTAGCTGAATTTTGGTAGACATAATATTATCATTATTTATAACATATCTACAAAAAATTAGCTCAATCAGAAATATCTAACCTTCCAAACAAATCACTTTAAATATAAGCCGTTCATTCACACTATTAAAGTCTAAAGTAAGTGTTTGTGGTGTTAGAGGGTGCTAGAGGTCTCGGATTGAGCTGATTTTTTTAGATATGATCCAAATAGTATAAATAACATACATATCCAAAAATTAGCCTATTTGGACAAACTTAAGAAACTAAACAAAAAAAAAAACCTAAAAGCTTATCATGTGCCCTTAGGGCACATGTTAAAAAAATCCCCAAAACTTTGGTCTGATTGGTAGTTGCGGAGATACATCACAAAGGGTGGATGGAAAGTGTAGAGCCTGAAGGTTCGCCATCAATAAATGTATGGCATTATCATGACAAACAGTCAAATCTGAACTGAACCTTATCGCTCTTGTTTCTTTCCTCGTGGGCTTTGGCAACTAGTCCTCTTGCTAGTACTGTAGTAGCATCTAAATGTGCAAATGTCGTGATAGGGTCGGTCAAATCGTCCGCAGGTACATAAACTGCTTGAATAGAAGTTATGGATCTCTCATTGGGTCGCAAGGTTTGAACCAGTGGCGGATCTTGAATTTTCTTTCATGAGGGGCAAAGTGGTCAATCACAAAAGTTGAATGTGTGTCCAGTGATGTTGTAGGACTCACAAAAAGATCTAAGAGCGTGAGGATGATCTCTGTACCATAAAGCTTATCTCTATGTAAAATCGCTTGGTTTTAAAACTTCTAACCTCATATAAAAATAGTTTAAAATTATCGACAAAAATAAACAATCTATAAACCATCCAACTTTGCTTGGTATGTTAGAAGTTTTCGTAATATGAATATGACTCATACATAGTCAATTTCTAGCAAGTGGATGATTGTGTTACACGTTCTATGTGGACTGATTCTCGGTGAGAGTGATGCACATGATGAGGAAAACATATCCTAACCCAAAATTAATCCTTGGATCATCTCTATGTGGGCCCATAGTCTAAACTATAAAGTCATTGTATGAATAACAATGTGCCAAATCTATCTCATGATATAAATATAAGATTATCGTGTTTGGAAGTGCCCTTATGTGGATCATTTGAACTTACAACCTCCAGTGTCATAGAGAGGGGGCCAAAAAGCAACTGGGCAATATGTTCGGGTGGATCCTCATATATTTCGGTTCTAAATCTCTAGAGTTAATTCAACCATTAAAAAATGTTAAAAGATACAGGGTGATGTTAAAGGAGTTCCTCAAAATATTTTGGGGATGAACAAGTTAAATGGGCTTTAAGTCTAAAATCTCCAATCCAAATTATTACTCATTTTTTTACTAGGGGTAGTATAGGGGCAAACAAACCTAACACCCACTTTCTCTCTTCACCCCACTAAAATTAAATAGTACATCCCACCCCTACCAACATCACCATCATCTTCATCTTCACCACTCCTCTACAGCTGGCCACCACTGCTACTGCCGCCAGCCACCTAAAAAGGAAAAAAAAAAAATAGATTTGAAATTTTGAATGTGAGAGAGAGAGAGAGGGGCTAGAAAGAGTGGGCAGAGAGAAAGAGGGAGGAATGAGAAAGAGGAAGGAGAGAGACCGTGAGAGAAAGAGGGGGGGCAGAAAGAAAGAAGGATGAGAGAGAGAAAGAGGGGGAGATACCGTAAGAGAAAGAGTGGGGCAGAGAGAAAGAGGGGGGAGAGGAAAGAAGAAGAAGAAGAAGAAGAAGAAGAAGAAGAAGAAGAAGAAAGAAGAAGACTAAGAAGTAGTTAGTGGACGGAGGTGGTGGTGGTGGCTGGCGGTGGAGTGATGGGTGTATTTTTTGTTGGGGTATTTTTTTAGGGTTAGGGTATTTTTAGGGTTGGGTGGAAAAATATCAACCCATTTTTAGATGACCATCCCCTAAGTAAAACTAAATCCATCCTCCCAACCAACTCGAACAATCTAGTCCACCCCCAATCCTGTTTATTACCCAAATATTTTGATGAACTCTTTTAACAACATCCAAGATATATATGAAAAAAAAGCTCAAATGGAACATCGATCTTTGCAAGCCAGTTCTGGTTATATATATATTTATATCCAAGGTGTCCGGGCCACCACATAGTACATCTGACTATTTCTTGGGATGTGAGTATACCTCTCTCATCTACACAAAGCCCCAGTTCAGAATTTGATGAGAGTGACCATAAGGAGGATCGAACCACCCATGACACCCATGTTGAAATCTAAGGGCTCGACCACTTAGCCATTCCCTGATGGTTGGTTCTGGTTCCTATAGATTTGGTTCTAGATTCATTTGGATACTGGATTAGGTTCCGGCTTCACTGGAACTAGAACCAGGAAATAAACTGGTTCTGGTTCGGTTCCGTTCCTCTTCCCCCATAGTATCCATTGATATCCCCATAATCCGGATCTCTTAGATTCTTAAACAACACGTGAAGACCGTACAAACATGCACACACCGGTTTCAGTAATCAATTTTTGTAACGCCCCTAGTAATAGTATAATCTTAAAAGTCAAAACGACGAAAAGTTAATGACTTTGCCACTATTCTCATTGAGGGCTTCTTAATAAATAAATATAATTACATAAATTTATTTTTTATTTACAAAATCGTCCATACAGCATCATCCTCGTACATCGAAATTAAAACTCATGCACCATAATTTTCGCGTACGTGCCCTAATTTTGCGATTCAGTAACAGATCAATCGTCTTTCCAAATATTTTCTTTTATTTTTTTTCCAAGTAAAGAGTCACGCACCATTTTTGATCTCCTTAATTACTCTTTGTTATTTTCCATATTAAGTACACACACGCACACTCCCCATATTGATTAATGGATTATATAAACCTAGCTAGCTAGAGAAGTTTGATTGATTTCTAGAGAGAGAGAAAGAAAGAAAAGAGAGAGATATATGGGTCGGTCAAAACTGTTGTTGTTATTGTGGGTGATGGTGGTGGTGATAATGGTGGTAACTGTTTCAGGAAGTAGTGATGATTATGGTGAAATGAAGCTGCAGCAGCACAATTATGCTGATGCGTTAAGGAAGAGTATATTGTTCTTTGAAGGACAAAGATCAGGGAAATTACCATCTTCGCAGCGGTTGAAATGGAGGAAGGATTCAGCTCTTCACGACGGAGATGGGACCGGTGTAAGTCATCCATCACTCTCTCTTTCTCTCCATCACTACTTATGTAGTAAACCCATGCTCTTCTTCTTCTTCTTCTTCTTCTTCTTCTTCTTGGTTTTATTCTTCTGTTTGGATGATACGGAATGAAATCATATTCTGTGATTCTAGCTATTTGTTAGTTTTTTAAACTCGGAACCCTATTTTGTGGGAATATGATTCGAAAATTAAGGAATAGCATGCCCAAAGAGATGGAGGTGGGTTTGCCATTCTCGTCCTCCAGGAATGTGATTTCCATTCCCACTATTCAAACATGAAGCAAGTTTAGTGGAGTCAAATTCATGGATTCATGAATTTTCATCTTGATTGTGGGATCCAAGAATCTAAGAATCTAAGCAACTTTCTATTAATCAATGAATCATTAGTGGAACGATCATCTGATCGTCGGAAGCTCTAAAACAATCATCAGATCGTCGATCTAAATGATCATCACATAAATGAGATAGAAGTAATATTTGTTAATATTTAATTCAAAATCTTTTGAATTGTTTAATACTTAATTTAAAACCTTTTGAATTATTTAGTATTTAATTCAAAACTTTTTTTTGTCTTATTTATTTGTTTTATTCATTAAAATTTAAAAATATTATTTTAAAAGTCTACCTGTCACCCACACTCAAAACTCCCATTATTCTCCCTCCATCTAAAAATCCATGGATCCATAGATTTTTGGATTGAATTTTTAGATCCCCACTACCCTTGCTCTAAGAGTTTCAATTTGTTACAGCCAAGTATGCAATCTAGCGTCTTGAACACTCCACTTTGCTAGTTTTTTGTGAGATATTTTTCTAATTATGTAGATCAAACCAAACACCATGATCATTTTTATGTAGGTCATCCCATAGATAAGTGTAAACATGGTGTAAGAATAAGTATAATGTTAATACAAAAAAAGTTGGGTATTGCTCCTCTAATAATACAATCCCAGAAGTAACAAATCTAGCGTCAGAACACTCCCATGCTAATTAAGGAATGCGCTCAATTATGCTTATGCAAAAGGCTCGTTGGTGATATATGTGAAAGTTCATGCAGGTGAATTTGGTGGGAGGTTACTACGACGCCGGCGACAATGTAAAATTTAACTTCCCGATGGCATTTTCAACGACAATGTTAGCATGGAGTGTGTTAGAATTTGGCAAGTTCATGGGCACAGATCTGAAATACGCAGTGGAAGCGGTTCGATGGGGAACCGATTACTTACTCAAGGCTACTGGTAGTGTTCCGGATTTCATTTATGTTCAGGTTGGTGATCCCTACGCGGATCACAACTGTTGGGAGAGGCCTGAGGACATGGACACTCCTAGAACCGTTTACACCATTAGTCCGGACAAGCCCGGGTCGGAGGTTGCAGCCGAGACCGCCGCTGCACTGGCGGCCACTTCCATTCTGTTGAAATACACTAATCCACGCTACTCCGCTAAGCTTCTAAAACGAGCTATCATGGTATAAATTACTATCCTTATTTTGTCCATCATAATGTTAAAACAATTAAGTTTGAGATGATTAATTAAGTTTTCTTAATTAAATTTAATTTTAATTATTAACATTAGTTGATGTTTAATTTTTGCGGGATTTAGGTATTTAATTTTGCAGATAAATATCGTGGATCGTATAGTGATAGCCTTGGACAATGGGTGTGCCCTTTCTATTGCGACTACAATGGGTACCAGGTATAGTTTTCATTTTCATTTCAAATTTGAAGGAAATTTTTTTAAGATCGAGAATATGCTCAAAAGTTTCTTCGAATTATTCTAGTATGATCCGTATTTTTTTTTTTTTTTTTGTGGGATCGATCACGTCTGGTAGGACGAATTGGTATGGGCAGCTGCGTGGTTGCATCGCGCTACGAACAAGCAGTATTACTGGAACTATGTGAATAACAATATCCACAACTTGGAAAGTATAGCAGAATCCAGTTTAAACAGAACTGGTAACAACTTTGCTAAATTTCGAGTAGCAGAATCCAGTTTATTTAGAGGTGGTAGTTTTGCTGAATTTGGAGTAGGAGATTCTGTTTCAAATAATGGTGGTGTTTTTGCTGAATTTGGATGGGACGCGAAACACGCTGGAATTAACATATTCTTTTCTAAGGTAATTAACAACATTTTAATTGCAGGGACTCAACTCAGACCCTTAAAGACACTCTGGCATTGGTGGGCCACATAAAAATGATCCAAGACTGATCTTTGCTAAAATCCTATACCTTTCTTACTATATAGATCATTTGCACCAAAAAAAATATATATATCATTTTAAAACTTCAACCTTATCAAAATTTGATTGAAATTTAGCTATGATTGAATGTTCCATTTTAATTTTGATTTTCAAGTATTTAATTTAATGAGATTAGAAATTTTAGAATGAACTGATTGTGGGTGGTGGATGAGTATCTCATAAAAAATCAACCCTAAATCATCTCTATCTTGCCCCCATAGGCTAGAAAGTTTTCTAAGGGTCCCTAGAACAATGTGGGTCCCCCTAGTATTACTCTTTCTATCTAAATTTGTGGCTTATGAAATAATTTTCCTCCTTTAATTTGTTCTTCATTGTAGCTACTATTGAAGGGTGATGACAACTTTATTGATCCATTTCGTTCTAATGCGGACAAATTTGTGTGCTCTATGTTGCCCGAATCGCCATCGAGAAGCGTTCAATACTCACCAGGTTTATCTCTAACCTGATTTTCCACATCATTATCACGTTCTTGTCTTATTTTTTTGAGATTTATTGTGTCACTGCATTCGTAGATGTGCTCTCATAAACTAATTAATTGATTCGAATTTCAAATGGGTTTCATTAATTTTATTTTATTTTTATCAGTTCATTAATATTGTTGTTGAAATGTTTAATAATATTTGTGTATTTTTATTAGGAGGGCTCCTATGTAAACCAGGAGGAAGCAACATGCAGCATCCAACGGCTCTTTCTTTTCTACTCCTAGTTTATGCTCGTTACTTAAACATCGCAAAGAAGGTCATCCATTGTGGAAATGTTGTTGCAACTCCTTCAAGGCTTATACAGGTCGCCAAAAGCCAGGTATGTTATTTATATGGATATAGAAATTTTATTTTGCAAGATCGACATAAAAAGATTCATAATTGGTCTATGTTGATTCACATTGGGGTGGAGCCACGTACGGGCCTTGGGCCTTTTTAAATTCCTTATTTCATATAGAAATTTATTATTTTATAATTAGTTTACCATTTGGCCAACTCCAGCTGAATTTATTTTTGTAAACGCCACCTGACCCACCTCCAACTATTAAGTTTCCCCACCGATTAACTTCCTCCATCTAAATATACTTCACTATTTCCATTAGGCCCCAACCTAATTCGACACACTAAACAATTTTAAAATTTCTAATACTTCCCTAAATATAAAGATGTTTTATAATTATGTAGGTTCTGGATATTAATTTTCACCCACCTGTTTACATGTACTATAACTTCAATCTAACTAATTCTTACACTAATCTCCCACCTACTATGGGGTCTGCATGGATATGATTCAAAGAGTTAATTTTTTTAGGAAGATCTACATCATGTATATCGTCATTATAAAAAATAACTTCGTTCTAAGACTTTTATGATTGTTAAAAGTTGGTTGAAAAATAATAGTAAAATCAATTGCGAATAAATATTAAAATATAAATCATCTTTGAACTAGTTAAATGTTCATAACCATGCATTTTTTTCTTTAATAAAGATAGTTTACATGATGAAAATATCATCATCAAGAAAATTAATCTTTAGATCATCTCTGTGCTGGTCTCATAAATGGGTGTAAGCAAAATGTAAAAATAAGTCATGTAAAACATGTAAAATTGGATGGAAATATCTCATCCCTTTTATATATTGGCCCCCCTTATTTTCAAATCCTGACTCCGCCCCTGATTACACAATTCATAACCATACGCATAAAATCAAAGATCGTGAATCTTTTTACGTCCGATTTTCGACTTAAATTTTTTAGGTCCATTTGACTTTTTGGATTTATAAATTAGAAATCCAAAATACACACCAATAAAACAACAATGGGGTGGAGCAGGGGTCAAAATTATTATAAATATGAAAATAAAAACATAGAGTACATAGAAGATAAAAATGAATTTTAGCGGTCCTAAAAAATTTGGGTCTAAGGCGACCAAAACCGGCCTTGATTGGTGTACAAATGACATTTGGAAAAATCGTGCAGGTAGATTACATCCTGGGAAGCAACCCATCGAAGATGTCATATATGGTGGGGTATGGCAAAAAATTTCCTAGGAGGATACATCACCGAGGTTCTTCAATACCGTCTGTTGATCGACATCAAGATCGTATTGGATGCAAAGGTGGGACCCCTTACTACTCATCAGACGCTCCTAATCCCAACCTATTGATAGGAGCCGTTGTTGGTGGACCCGATATCAACGATGCTTATAATGATTCAAGAGCTCAGTTCGTCCAATCAGAACCCACAACGTACATAAATGCCCCTCTCGTTGGTACTCTAGCCTACTTCAAGGCTCATCCAGCCAAATAGAATTATTTGCTTTTTCTGTTTTTTTTTTTTTTTTGGTTTTTTCCATCTCATAGAGTTAATTTTGTTATTGGAAATGTGAATTATGATGTAATGATTTTGTTATCATAATAGGTTATTGATAATTCATGGTCTGAATTAATTCAAGGTTCTCCTTGTTTTAGAGTAAGAATTTGAAAAAGAAAATTCAAAGACAGGAACCATAATGTGTCTTTTCTTATCTTTGATATTAATAATCTTATTTCTTCTCCTTCTAATCCTACTAGCACGGCTGTTATTGATTCAAAAATGGCTGAACTTGATGAATGGTATGTTAAAGAAGAGTCTATTCTTCAATAAAAATCCAAAGACCAATCGGTAGAAGCTGGGGATAAAAATTCTCATTATTTCCATGCTATTATCCTCCATAGAAGGAGGACAAACAGAATTGAATGCTTAACTGGTCCTAATGGTCTAATTCTGGAACATCAGGACTAGATTGCTTCTCTTCTTGCTCAACACTTCAAAGATGCATTTCTACATCTTCTCCCAATGATGATGATGAGCTCTTAGCTCTTATCAATCCCTTGATTATTGAGTCTGATAATTCTGGTTTACTTAGGACTCCAAATAGATATGAAATCACCTTGGTTGTTAGATAAATGGGTTCCCTCAAGTCCCCAGGACCTGATAGCGTCTCTGCATCTCTCTACCAGCATAGATGGGAAATAGTTGGATCTGAGATTGTTGAAATGGTCCAACAATTTTTCTGGACCAAACCTCTCCTAAATGAAATCAATCAAACTCATCTTGTTCTTATTCCTAAGGTGAAATTTCCTAAGAGTACTGCTGATTTCAGACCTATTAGCCTATGCAATACTTCTTATAAAATCATTTCAAAAAGGGTTAATTTAGTTTACTCCCCCAGAATAATTGGCCAATCGGATTTACCCCCCTCAAAGATCAGATATTGAACTTACCCCCTCAAACTCACGGTTTCCGTGATTCTGCCGTTAGAAGGCACACGTGCGTCTTGCACGCTCCATTTTTTGAGGGGGGTAAGTCCGATTAGCCAATTATTCTGGGGGGTAAACTAAATTATCCCAAAAAAAATGGTGCAGAGTAAAAATTAACCCTGAAAGAGAAACTAAAATGGAGAGATGGATGTTGGTGTTTAGGGATTTGATTAATCAGAGTTCTTAATTACTTTTTTATCAGAATTTTTAATTACTTCTACTCCTTCACCACCACTTCATCTTTTCCATCCTCAAATTCATCATAAATTTTCAGAGAATGAGATCTACTGCTCTTCCTTCTCTGTATTGGGTTCTTTCCAATGACATCAATGAATTGATTAAATCTAGACAAAAGCTTTAAAATTTAAGAGACCTTCACTATAATTGACCACATAAAAAAGATAAAAATATTAACCAATTTGTAATACCCCAAGAAATTTCATAGTATGAATATTCCACACTTGACCAACACAATTAAGTTAGTATGAAAGTATGCCCATTTGGATGAGTATTGATTTGAAAAATAAATTTTTCATATGCATGGTAATATGCATGGAGACTTATAATGTACTTTAAGAGAGTTATCTCAAAAAAATTAATTAATAATAATATTAATAATAATATTTTATTATTATAAAACGTGGGCTGCTGCTACAGTAGCCGCCATATACTGTAGCAGCCCATAAAAGGAATAAAAAAATATTTTTTATATTAAAAAATTAAATATTAAAATAATAATAATAATAAAAAAATCTCAAATTTTTTCTATATAAACCCCCCTTATTTCTTCTTCAAAACACAAAAAAATATTTTTCTCTCCTTTCCTCTCATTTTCAATATATCAAACTTCCGTCCCTCAACTCTCTAAATATCTCTTTATTTTCTATTTTATATATATTAACTTATTTAATTATATATTGTTGATATTACAAAAATCAACAAGGTTATGGAAATTCAATGTTCTACACCATTGAATTGGAGATAACGAATAAGGTAGGTGGATATGTGGAACTTCCCTCTATTATAACTAAAACCTATTTTGTGTTTTGTTATGAAAATGCATGGAGATGAATTATTTTGTATTATTTACAAATTAAATATGCATTTTGTTAATATGATCACTATTTATTTTTAAGTGATAGAAATTGATTTAGATTGATAATAAATCTAAAAAGGATTATGTAAATAATAATCAAATGGGTAGGAAAAGGGAGACCCCCTTAGACCATTGTTTCCGCCTGAGGAAGCGGTTGTTACCCGGTTTAATACAAGATAAGATATTAAATGGTTGGAAAATAAATCATTTAATGGTAATTTATTTACAAGTTCATCAGTTAATTATTCTTGTGATTTTGATGAATCATGTTTTCAATCTATTATTTTTGGGTTGATATTTACCTACTGAGTTTACTCACCCCTAAATTCCCTCCACAAGTTACGTTGAGATGAATGATTCAAAGATGTGTAGATTAAGAAGCAGATAGCTTGTGTTATAAAATTTGTATAAATATAACTGATAGATTAAACTACTATTCTATTACTTGGGATAAGGGTTATTTTATATTAATTCTTATTGTTTTAACATTCTTATGAACTTAGATGTTAAGCTTTAAATTGTATATAATTGATTATTAATTTACATTTAATTTTCTTCAAGAATAATTGAATTAATTAGGTTTTATATGAAATTGTATAATCCCCGTAATTCATATTGTCAGATTTACAAAAAGGCGTTTTTGGACATGTTCCAGTCAAAATTGAGCCGAGTCTATTTCTGACAAAAGTATAGATTTCGAATTTTTCATTTCAAAAAGGTATTATACCATGTATTTCTAATTTCGGGTTAGAGAGTAATTTCTCTTCAAAGTTACTCATTTTATAAAAATTATTAAAAAATTAAAATTATAGTTTCTGAGTTTTTACACGTCCGTATCAGTACTTCGGATGCATATTTGGGCCCTTTATTGCCAGAATTGACCTCGGTCTATTTCTGATAAAATTGTAGATCTTGAATCTAGTTTTTAGAATGGATTTATTTGTAAAATTACGATTTACGATTAAGTAGATATGTCTATGTTAATTAACTGTATGCAGTTGATACGAAAATTATTTTTAAACATTATATTTTTATTTTTATTGACTTGGACCTGACTTTAAGGTAACCAATGTTGATTAAAATAGATCATTATCTAAATGTATTAAATTCATTGTATTTCAAAAGTAAAGCAAATGAGTTTTATTTATTATTTTTACTTACACTTCTATTACATTAATCACGCCTTGGTTTTCGGACTCGGCGAATCGGGTCAGATTTAGAGTACCGAAAATCGAAGTGTGACACAATTGTTCTAATTTACGAGGACGAACCTGAAAGACCCCCTCATCAAAGACACCAGGTAAGATTTGAAGAGAATTTGAACTATTTCTATCACAAAAAGCCCAAGTTCGACAAATAATGATGATTCCTCCCCACCATTACTGGTGATGACGAAACAAGTGGAATTTGTACTGATGAAGTTCATCTTAGGCAGCCATACGATCGAAAATTTGAACTTGTCACTGAAGTTTAGGTAAAGAAGAGCAGCTAATATCAAAAAACTAAGAAGGGGATAAACCCTTTTCTTCCACAATGGTTCCAAAACACCATCACCCATATCTCCATTTTGGTTTCTCTCTTAAGGTTAATTTCTACTCTGCACCATTTTTTTTTTTGGATAATTTAGTTTACCCCCCAGAAAAATTGGCTAATCGGATTTACCCCCCTGAAAAAATGGAGCATGCGAGACGCACGTGTGCCTTCTAACGGCAGAATCATGGAAACCGTGAGTTTGAGGGGGTAAGTTCAATATCTGATCTTTGAGGGGGGTAAGTCCGATTGACCAATTATTCTGAGGGGGTAAACTAATTTAACCCTTTCAAAAATTATGGCTAATATGATGAAATCTGTTTTGGACAAAATCATCTCTCCCTTTCAAGCTGATTTTGTCCCCAATAGACAGATTACTGATAACATCATTGTAGCTCATGAAATCATTCATTCTTTGAGAAGAAAAAAAACTGAAAATCTAGTCTTACGAGAATAAAAATTGATATGGCTAAAGTGTTTGATAGAGTTGAATATAATTTTCTTTTAAAAATCTTATCCAAATTAGGATTTTCTAAGGACTGGTGTGACATGATTGAACTATGCATTAGTACTACTCTTATATCTGTTTTGTTAAATGGCTCTCCCGGGGCATCTTTCAAACCTTTTAGAGGTCTTAGACAAGGGGATCTTCTATCTCCCACTCTGTTTATAATATGCATGAAGGTCTTCTCAAGAATGTTAGTTGAGGTTGAAAACTCATTTACATGGTATTAAGTTCTCTAGGAAAAGCCCTTCTGTTTCTCATCTTTTTTTTGCAGATGTCTGTCTGTCTTCTTTTTGCTAGGGCTAATCTCATAGAGTCTAAGAATATTGTGGATCTTCTCAATAAATTTAGCAGTGCTTCAGGTCAAATAATGATCAACTACAATAAATCGGGTGTTTTTTTCAGCATCAACATTCACAATAGGCAGAGAATAACTCTGATTAGATCTTTTAAAAATGAAAGCTATTAATGTTCAGGATAAATACTTAGGAGTAGGAGTGGCAATGGGTACCCGTTTACCCGATACCAGAACCGAACCGGAACCGAAAATACCGGTTCTGGTTCCTAATATCATGTATCCAGTAAGGATCTGGTCTAATTCGGTTCTACCCGATTTAAATTCGGTTCTGTTTCGGGTCTACCCGTCGGGTACCCGTCGGTTTATCGGTTATCCTAAATTTTAAAATCTTAGAGGATATTTACTAACTTTTGACTTTTTAAACCTAAATACCATTATTTCACCGATTTCACTCTTCTTTTGATCTTCATCACCGTTCAACCAAAGGTGAAAGATCTCTCTTCTTCTAATCTTCTTCCCAGCTTAACGAAAGTCAAAGGTCGCCTCAACTCCTTTTCTCCTTCATTCATCAAATCCCCAACCAGCAGTGTTCCAGAGCGAAGTACTGCAACAACCACTAGTTGGAGGTCTTCTCCTCGACATTTCTCTCCTGCTCCTCTTCTCTGTTACGTTCTCGCTTTCCCCTTCTATTTCCATCACTGGTAGGAACCACAAGTCAGAGATTTGGTAAATCTTGGAAAGGAGGGATATAAATATCTGTTAAAGAAAACTCTAGAATTTGTTGGTGAAGAGATGTACAAGAGTTAAAGAGTTTGTACCCAGGTTAAATAATTTGTATTCACAAGAACGAGTTCGGTCAAAACGATGGTCTTCCTAAATCCTACAGTGTTGGCTTTCTCAGTACAATTTCATGATATTTTCTCTCTCTTGCAATTTTATCAAGAAAGAGAGAGAAAAGTTTATCAAAAGAAAACAAAAAGAAATGGGACCACTTTTATTGGGAATTGTCCTCTTTTTATCTTAAAAGCTAGTTTTTTACTCTTTTTTTTTCATTAATGAATTGAGAATTCAAATCTCATGATCCCTACCCGATAGAACCGAAACCTGAACCGGAACTGTGCTTTATAATCGGTTTCGGTTCTGCTAAGTTTAAAACTGGAACTGAAACCGATAGGAACCGGAACCGAGCTTTCAAATAGGTTCTGGTTCTGGGTAGTTCAATACCCAAACCAGAATCGACCCGTTGACACCCCTACATAGGAGTCCCTCTTTTTGTTGACAAATCCAAATACAAATCCTTTGAAGAAGTTCTCTCAAAAATTAAAAATAGGACCAACAATTGAAAATGTAAACTCTTGTCCCTTGCAAGTCGTACTACTCTTGTTAAATCAGTTTTGTCTACCTTGTCTTTTATTCAAATAGGCTGTTTTCTTCTTCTAAAGAGGATTACTAATAAAATGTGATTCCCTCCAAATGGATTTTTGGTGGGGAAAAAATAAGAAAAAAAAAGAATTTATCTTAAAGCTTTGTCTGCCTTATGTAAACATGGAATTGGTCTAGAACCCTATTTTTGGGTTGGCTTTCACTTCTCCCCCACCCAACTTTAGTTTTTTAAATCCAACCCAAAATTTTTTTGTCTTATGTACACGTCATTTTCAACTCTTTAACTTTGTTTTATGTATTTTTTATTGACATATTTACCCTTCTTTTATTTAAAATTAAAAGAAGTAATAAACAGATAAATTTTAGAGAGAGAGAGTCGAACATATGTTGTCTAGCTTCACTATTTTTTCGGCGATATTCATCATCATTTTCTTCATCGTCTTCATCTTCATCTTTATATGAAAGTGATTTGAGAGAGAGAGAGAGATCGTACGAAGGTTGCTTTCACCATTTTTTCCGGCGAGACAGATTTACCGATGAGTCAGATCTGCCGGCGATCATCTTTATCATCATCTTCTTCATCGTCTTTATATGCAAGTGACGTGCAACTGTGAAGTGTTATGCAACTAAGGTGCAACTGTGAAGTATTATGCAACTGAAGTGCAACTGAGATGCAATTGAGTTGCAAGTGACGTGCAACTGTGAAGTGTTATGCAACTGAGGTACAACTGAGATGCAAGTGACGTGCAATTGTGAAGTGTTATGCAACTGAGATGCAACTATTGTGCAAGTAAGGTAAAACTGAGGTGTAAGGTAGATGCAAGTGAGGTGCAAATGAGATGCAAGTAAGATGCAAATGAGATGCAAGTTAGGTGCAAGTGAGATGCAAGTGACGTGTTATGCAACTGAGGTCCAAGTGTTATGCAACTGAGATGCAAGTGAGGTGCAAGTGAGATATAACTGAGATGCAACTGAGATGCAAATGAGGTGCAACTGAGGTAAAACTGAGGTGCAACTAAGATGCAAGTGACGTGCAACTGTATGAAGTGTTGTGCAACTAAGGTGCAAGTGAGATGCAAGTGTCGTGCAACTGTTGGAAGTTTTATGCAACTGAGGTGCAACTGAGATGCAACTGTATTCTTGTATGCAAGTGAGATGCAACTATGTTCTTGTATGCAAATGAGATGCAACTGTGTTATTGTATTTTGAAAACCAAATCGATAACTAATCTAGATGATGATATCAGATCTGGAATTGAAAGCAATAGAAAATCTAGCTCAAAGTAAATATTCAGAAAAAAAAAACTCTAGATCTCAAAATGAATAACGATCTAATCTTCGACGATCGTCTTCTCGTTCTTCTTTCCTCTCTCTGTCTCTCTCTCTCTCTCTTTCTCTGATCTTAACAATGTTTTCTTCTCGGCTCTCTTCTCCGTTGAAATCGCACCTCCGAAAGTCTGTTCTTCATCTCCTCCATTCTCTTCTCTCTCTCTCTCTCTCTCTCTCTCTCTCTTTCTCTCTTTCTCTTCCCTTTCTTCTCTTTTTATTTTTTAAGGGAAGGTATTATTGTCTTTCACTCTTTTTTGGGTTTTATTTAAAATGTTAATGTTGGGTGTGGTGGAACCTAAATGTAAGGGTGATTTTGAGTTTATTTCTCATTGCCTGTTATATAAAACCATGTGTGAAGGAGGTTTAGGCTTTAAAGATGCTCACAAAGCTAATATGGCTATGCTTTCTAGGATTGCTTGGAGACTGGTCTCTCAATCCAATACCCTATAGGCTAAAATCATTAAAGGGAAATATTTTCCTAATTCTTTTTTTTTTTTTTTTTTTTAATGGTTACACCACATTACATGAGTAGAACCTTGCTAGGCACCCTAGCAAGGCTCGAACTCAAGACCTCACTAATGTGAGGGGAAGCCTTAACCATCCGGGCAACACCGGATTGGCAAATATTTTCCTAATTCAACTGCTTTGTATCATAAACTTTCTACTAATGGGTCTTGGATCAGGTCTTGTGTTAAAAAAGGTCGTGTTCTAATTGGTTCGAACAACATATGGGAAGTAGGAGATGGTTCATCTCTTAACTTCTGGAAAGATAACTGGGTTCCCCACTATTAATGGCTCCATTGAGTCCGTTATCCATATTCCCACTGATTCACCTACTAAAGTTTCTAATTTTATTGACAATGAAAATCGTTCTTGGAACATACAGTTGCTTCATCAAGTCCTGCCATTAAATCTTTGTGCTCCGATTAGGAAAATAAGATTGTCTACTTCACTGTCTGATAATATCAAATGGATTCTTAATAAAAATGGTCTCTTCACAGTAAAATCTCTTTTTACAAAAATTTCAAACCAGGGTATAGGTAATGTTATTATTAATAGGAGTTGCGATAATATATGGATTAAAATTTGGCATTTGGAATGCTCTCAAAGAATCAAGTTGTTTCTTTAGAAAGGCTTTGCTGATTGCCTCCCCTTAAAATCAAAAATAAATTTCATTCTTAACTTGGAGGACAGTGTTTGTGTTTTGTGTGGAGCTAATGACGAAACTCTTGAACACTTGATCTTCAATTGTAATTTTTTAAAATCTGTTTGGATGTTACCTCTTTTCCCTAGCCATCTTTCTAGGACCCCTAATACTTCTGTGTTTGAAAACCTTGTAGCCTGGTTCATTAATCCACCTGATTGGAATGTTGATAATCTTGAATCGATTGTTATTTGTGCTGTCAAAACTTGGTTTATTTCGAAAGAGAGATGCATTATAATTTTTTAAGGGAAAAACCAAAACTCTATCATGCTAGCTAATTCTATTATGAGATTTATCTCTTCAATAATCTCTAGAATACAACACCGCAAGATCCCAATTCGGTCCAAGATACTAATCTAAGTCTCCAGCACAATGATCTCAAAAAATGGAGACCTCCCTTGATCAATCAACTCAAAATAAATTATGATGCTTCATTCGTATCTATAATGATTCTTATGCAGGAATTGATAAACCTATTATATTCATGTACTAACAATCATGCGGAAATAATACATGAATTAAGGATCTTGATAATCATGCTAACCACATTAATTTAATCATAGAGACATACCTTTAATCGCAAATCCAAATCAACACAGTGGAGCATCGAAGATTAGTGGGGTGATCGTTTTACGTCTCTACCCATAACACACCAAGAACTTGAAAGGTGAGTGCAAAACTGATGGAGAGTTTTAGGCACTAGAATTAGGTGAGAGTAAGAACCCTAATCACCCCTAATACTTATATACTACCTATTCCATCATAGGTAGTGATTGGGTGTTTCCCTAAACAACTTAATAAGATAGTCCCAACAACTTACGGGCACAAGGGATTGGGTTTACACAAAGCCCATGGTTTGCAAACTCAATGGATCATCATACTGGGTTATGTGGGCCACAAATTCTTACATTCTCCCACTTGGCCCATATGACCCATAGTAAAACAAAACAAGTTTTATTTCAAGAAATCATTTTGAAATTATTTTGCAAAACGACTCGATAATGGGCTTAGGACTAAAATGACATACACGCGCGCGATTTGAAAACATCCCAATCCTCAACTATCTTATTAACCATCATAATATCATAATTAAGCAAGCTACTAGATTGAGTCATGGCGGTCATACATCTTTAAGGTAACATACTTCCTTCCATGCACCACAAAACTAGAACTCACTTAACATGATCAATAATTAGGGAATCAACATTCATAAAAAGCCAACGACATTAATGCCTTTTAAATTGGTTCAACTTTTAGGTCTTGTCAAGACTATTCCTGTTGGCATACATCCCATCTCAAATATGTGTACACATAGGGAAAACAGGAAATCAGAAACATACAACAATGAGATCTCAAAGATGTCTGATAAAAATAATCATAACATCCATGTAACCATGTGGCCAACATAATGGGATACATCAAACAATATCATCATGTTCCTTAAATGTTTTAATGATGATCCCTTGGTTAATGGATTCGTAATTATAAGCTACAGCTTATATATTCCAAAGACATCAGTGTTTCTGAATTTCTTTCTTAAGAAAAGTATTTAACCCATTAGAATACTTTACTCCTTGAAAAGATGACTATTGCGACACATTAAACTCTCAGCGACTTGACAACAGCGTCGACAAACTCAAATCCTGAGATAAGCTTCGCAACCATAACTATAAGTTGTGGCCTCAAGTTTGCCACAAAGTCAATCCTCATTCATTCTTAATGACACAATAATAGATTGACATAACGTTCATAATCCCTTCTCATTCTTAGGAGTACATAGCCAAAGGTACTTCCTACTTTCAGGGTAAACATTAGGCTTCCCAAAGCCTCATTATATGAAAATTTCTTCCATGTGCTTACACTCGCTATCATTATTTCATAATAGGGGTGTTACTAGCTGAATTTACTGAATTTCTCTAAATCTTTTCAGATATTTTCTCTTCTGAGACTATTTTAACGATTATTATGTTTGGTTTCAGAATATTGATTCCAAACAAGTGGGTTGTCTCAATAATATCTTCAGTAATGAGAAATTCTTTGGTTATGTGCAACGAACCAAAATTACTTCTAGCAAGTTAACTACTATCAATACTTAGAACAAGAAACTTAAACGTACTCCCACTATTCTTCAGATACAAATACCGATATATAAGGTATTTCTTAAAACTGAAGAATCATAATGATGGTATTATTGAACTGGAAGTACCATCTTTAGGAAGCATGTCTAAATCTACGTATCGATCACTTAGACTTGCAAATTATGTGTTTCTTTTCCTAAATGAGAAGCCCTTAGAATAACTCATGTGCCTCTCTCCTTTAACAGTCACATTACTCGCCCTTTATGTCAAATTCAAATTCATGTAGCTAAACTGCATAGTCATTCAGAATAACAAAATTGTTCTTTTTAAAACACCATAATGTTATTCTTTATGGCAGTTCTACTTTCGATTAATTGGTGATGATTTCATTCCGGAGTGATTGTTCATTCAGTTGTTCATAATATTATTGAACTAGTCAATAACCAATAGACAAACAACTTCTCTAGAGGAAGGATATAGGGACTTGTATCCTAACTCCTTTAATTACCACTTTTCATGGTTATTCACTCCCACTGATTTCACCATCCCATAATAATTTGACATTATCGATTTCAATACTATCATACTATGATTAGAATGATAAAATCTTGTACCCTTTTGGATTTTACTGAGTAGTCGGTGATCTGACCACTCTTCATTCTAAAATCCAATCATCTTTCATGTGCACCATATCTTCTAGCCTCCGCTACACATCCCCAGACAAGGAGATGTCTTGAACTCGAATTCTTTCAGTTCATAACTCTAATAAGTTTGATCTTTCATTACAAGAACTCGATTCAAAGATACATAGCAATCTTTAAGGCTTCATTGCACCATTATATGGGTAAGCTAAAGGTATTTAACATACTTCTAACCATAACTTTAATGTACGATTACGACGTTGTGTCGTTTATCATATCACCTTAATCAGATCAGATAATTCTCACTTTCGTACATCTAATTTTCTTACAAATACAACAATGTTTATCTCAGGGATGCCCATTGTTTGAGTATTACTTTCAGAATTAGATTTGTTCTTAATATGAGACATATTTATAAAGGTGATAAATTCTTTCTCCACCGAAACACAAAGTGCTCAAAGCATACTGATATCCAAGTGGATATTTTCAAGAAACTATGCACTTCATGATATGGCACCTATACTGGTGTGCTTGTTTGTTCTTTATTAATACAAAACCCCACACCTTGAGATCAATAAGATCTTAAACTAAAATGATTCTTATAACTATACTTTAGAGATAAACTCTAAATATTTGTGCCTTTAGAAATATGAGCTTTCATTCATTGACTACACTATTTTCAAACTATAATGCAGAATTTAAATAACATAATAAAATTCTACATAGATTGAAAAACATAAGTAGTCCTAAAGTTGACTATCCAAAACGCTTAGGGAGCTTTAATGAGGTTAGTTTCGAAACATACAAAGGTTAGGCATTTCTCCTTCCCCATTTCGAAACACACCTCACATCTATGACAATCTTTATAAAATTGTCCCATCTATTACAGAAGAAACATTTTATTGTCTAACTCCATCTATGAGTCTAGGTAACACAATTAGACTCGTTTACTTTGGATTTGTCTTTCACATTTCTTCATTTCTTTCAAGCTTCTTGAATTGAGATGAATCAAATAATATTTTTGTTGCTTAAGCCTTGCCTCTTCTTAAATTACCATAATTAACATGAATATGGAATCAATCATAATGAAGAGCAAAGAATTCACAATAATAAAGAACTTATATAGATTCATCCTAAATACTTTAATTTTGCAGCTAGATTTATAATTAATGGCGACATGTTCATTATGGAGTAGTTACATGCATAGAAACAGATACATGTTTTCTCAACTTTCACATTATGTGGTTCACTACTCCCACTAAATTCGCCATTACTTAAAATAAGCACAATCAATATTGGGAAGTCTAATATTGTATGTTTTGTTTGCAACTCATACTCATACGAACATAATGTTAAGTCTGTTTGACCTTTTCTATAACTTAAGGAAAAGATCTTACATTCAAACTACTGATATCCGTCAGAGTAGTGAGTTTATGATTTTGCCTAACTATAATTCAGAATGATATATATCCTAGTTATTGATGAACAAGGAGTATCATCATGATTTTGCCTTTGGGCGAAAAATCGTGACATACATAACGTTCACTCAAGCAGTGAAAGGAAACCCATTTTATAATTGATGAACAAGAAGTATCATCATTATTTTGCCTTTGGGTAAAACAATGACATACAAAGTGTTCACTCAAATAGTGAAGAGAAAATATTTAACCATAACTAGAACAAATGTATACCTTTAATGATGAACTAGTAGTATTATCACGATTTCACCTTTGGGTCAAAATCGTGGCATACTAAGTGTTCACTCAAAACATATGTTCTAAAATTGAGCATGTAGTATCATTACAATTTCACCTTTGAGTTGAAATTGCAACATACCAAGCGCTCTCACAAGCAATAAGTCTCTTCATTATGTGAACAAAGAGTATCATCAAAGTCTCGCCTTTGGGCTAAAACCACGACATACTAAGCGTTCACTCAAAATGAAGAGAAACATACGTAATCATAGTTCAGAACAAGTTATACTTTAATGATGAACTAATAGTAGCATCATGATTTCGCCTTTGGGCTAAGATCGCAATATACTAAATGTTCATTCATAACTTATGTTTTGATGTTGAGAGGTAGTATCATCACAATTTGCCTTTGGGCTAAAATTGCAACATACCAAGTGCTCGTCTAAACTACAATTCTCTTCACTACACTATGTGGGTGATCCCCATAACCATAATTCAGGATAATAGATACCTAATAATGAACTAATAGTATTGTCATGGTTTCGCCTTTGGGCTAAAACCATGACATACAAATTGTTCACTCACAATATATCCTGATGTGGGGCGAAAACATATATAAGTCAATTACATTATAATGTTCTATAATTATCACAACTAACGATGCATCTTTGGACCAATCCCTAATTGATAATTAAATAAGAAATGTAACTGACGAGTTCACTAATTCAATTAACTAGGTGATATATAGTAGTATGAACTAAATATATAAGTTTATCATTCACCATGGGTCACGTTGGCAACCACCATTCTAGTTAAACTTATAACATTCTATAGTTCATCAATGTGAGAATAACATGCAAGGCTAAATTACAAATAGAGTCAAAATTAAGTTGAAACAATAAGCAACTAATTAGACTCTAATGCATAAGTAGGCAAACATTAATGTAATTTAATTAAACGCATGTCAAATTAATCATATCAATATTCCAATGTGTCTGGCTCAAAAAACTGATCAAAATGAGCTTTTACCGCTCAAAAACGGACACCGAATGGGCTCGGAATTGCATAAAAACCGATAGACGTAAATTGGTTTCATTTTTTTTTTTGTCCACTGTCAAAACAGGTCCAGTTCTATTCCAACTCAACATTATTGGTTCCAGGTTAGGTATTTGTTCGGTTCACACTGGATTGGATTGGTTATGTTCAATTTGGTTTGGTTCGTGTCTAATCAAATTGAACTTGGTTCCAATTCAGTTCGGAATCTAAGTCTGGAACCGGTTCAGAAAAAATATGTCCGAGTCAAACCTGCTCAGGTCAAAATGCGGGTCAAGAAATGGATTCAAGGAATCTGGGTTGAGTCAGTCTTATTCAATTGGTTCGATTCGTGTTATTTAAGACAGGACAGATCTGGTTTAAAAACAAAAAATGGGTTGACCAAGTTTGAATAGACCAGTTCAAACTTCAAAATGGCAGATTCAATTCACCGAGTCAACTCGGTCCCAAACCAAAACAAACAAACATGTTAAGGTTTTTTTTTTTTTTTTTTTTTTTAATTAACTTTTTTCTTCACTTTTTCGCCGATTCCATTGTTCAAAAAAGGATTCGCAGAGAAGAGAGACACTTTTACCCATTTGTTATTTGTTAGTAGAATTCGTGAAATACGATTGAAGTGTCTAAGAGGGGTTGTATTTATTAAGCACCCGCAGATATAGCTATCCAGCT
This sequence comes from Macleaya cordata, assembly GCA_002174775.1. NCBI lineage: Eukaryota > Viridiplantae > Streptophyta > Magnoliopsida > Ranunculales > Papaveraceae > Macleaya > Macleaya cordata. The sequence continues at coordinate 98,746 of MVGT01003932.1, forward strand.
ATCCGCATATCTCCTACCCTAGTTCTACTTGGGGCAACACAGGACGTGCTATATCATAATTTCTATTTTAGATTCAATGAAAAATTCAAGCACGATAATTCCCTTAATTCCCTATAGGCATATATGGCTAAGATACCTGATTAGGTATATCTGTGTAACAATTTATGTTCTGGGGTTTACATATATATATAATTGTTGTTATAATTGTTGTTATACTGTAAATTGAATTGAAAAGGATTGATTATTGAAAAGAATTGATACTGATTGGTTGTGTATCAACTTCATTTTTATGCCATTAAGGAAACGCAATTTTAGACCCAAGAACCTTTCGCGAATTCAAGTCAATAGTTAATGGTTCCAATTTGCCCTGCATTTTTCATTCTGTAACTGAAAATCCGCATTTTCTCTTGAAAGAGAAAAAGGGAGGGAAGTTTTTAGGTGTTGTGTGTTTTGAGATTTGAGATNTCTCTACCCATAACACACCAAGAACTTGAAAGGTGAGTGCAAAACTGATGGAGAGTTTTAGGCACTAGAATTAGGTGAGAGTAAGAACCCTAATCACCCCTAATACTTATATACTACCTATTCCATCATAGGTAGTGATTGGGTGTTTCCCTAAACAACTTAATAAGATAGTCCCAACAACTTACGGGCACAAGGGATTGGGTTTACACAAAGCCCATGGTTTGCAAACTCAATGGATCATCATACTGGGTTATGTGGGCCACAAATTCTTACAGGAATTGGTTTGATTTTACGTGATGGTACAGGTTCTTGCAAATGAGTTCGAACAGAACGATGCATTACTCTCTCATCATAAGAAGTAGAAGGCTGCGCAGCCCTAGCAACCTTCAAATGGGTCCAAGATCTATCCTTAATCAATTGTTGTATTGAAGGGGACTCCAAAAGCATCAACGAATTCTTTCTCTAGAAATGTACAAATCTATGTTGGAGAACCATCTCTATTTTGAATGAAGCAGTGAAGATTAAGGAAACTATTAATTTAAATTATAGTACCTCTTTTGTTTTCAGGTCAGCTAACTCAGTAGCAGATTTACTAGCCAAGGAAGCACGCTATTTTCATAGTGATCAGACTTGGTTAGATAACTGTCCAAGTATCTTATGTAATCTGTTATCAGCAGATAAAAACTTTGATTCTTCTATCTTTGTCTAATATATTTCTTTATTCACTAACAAAAAAATTTATTTTGTTATCAATTTTTTTTTTGCTATAGAAAATATATTTTGTTTTCAGAATCGTTCGATATTGAGGTTCTTCAACCCTTTCTGGTCATTAAATCTTAAGACGGGCATTGGGTTGGGAAACAATGCTGAAGGGTTCATCATTTTCATATGAATAGAGGTTGCAAGTTCAAAATTTACCCTACGGGTTGTTCGTTTGGAAGACTTGAAAGGGAAGTAGATGAATTACATTAAAATGGGTCTAGCTAGGATGAAATCGGGTTACATAGAAGAAGTATGAAGCCCTCTCTCTTTAACCGCCACGTAAGAAAGCACTATTAACTCATTAAATGAGTAGAAAGGATTAACTTCCCTCCTCGTTCATGGTGCATTGACACTAATACATCCAATTAACTTTTATCTTTAAAGACTATTTTACCCTTCTAAAGAAAAAATAATAAAATAAAAATAAACTTAAGTAATTATAATTAGCTAATGACTTAATAAAAACGGTGGAGATTACAGTTAAAAAAAGTGATTGGTAATAGTAAATCAGTGTTATATAAACCTTATATATTGAAAACAATGGTTTTAAAAAAAAGTGTCACTAATCTATATCTATTATATATATGAAACCGTGGGTTAAAGTAACAATTTCCTCTCAGGTGTGGATTAAAAAAACTCACATTATAAACACATGACCCAATGTATAGAAAAAAATAGATATTTTCACCTAAATTATCGTTAAAATTTAAATATTATTTTGATAAAAAGTGTACGTTTATTGAACGAGCCACACAAAACTAGTTCACTATATATACACCTTACGACAGTATATAAAATCCTATGCTGAAAAATAGAAAAAATCATGCCTTAAGACCTAGTTAAACCTAGCCCTCCTGTACTTGACAGGATCTTAAAAATCAAGTAACTCATTAAACAGTTGAGAATGCATCTGATGTGATGATAAAGACCCCTCTAGGCATCAAATTTTGAAATATTACGTACGACGTTAGAGGCTGTACAATCGACGCCTGTAAACAACATATAGATAATCCTTGATTTGTAAGCTCCATATGACCACCCATAGATCACACCATTTGATCGAAAAGAAATAAATGCTTCACCATAGGATGATGAGGAAAGTTCTTGATGGCCCCACCACCAGTGAGATCGCCAAGATCAAAGTTATTCATCGCCATCATCGGAGATCAAATTATAATATTGAAGATCATCGACGGATGATCATGATCATTCGAATAATACAATGTCTTCATATGATAATGATAATAATTATATAATGGTTCAATATAACAAAGTGATTGCATAGAAAATAAAAAATAAAAAAAGCTCTATTTTATTGTGTTTATATTAGAAGGGTAAAATAGTCTTTAAAGATAAAAGTTAGCAAAATTTACTGGTGTCAATGCAGAGTGAGCGATGAGGGAAGTTGATCTTTTTAAAGGTGCTAAATGTGAATTTTCCTACACATCCAGCTTCTTTCTGTAACACTTCCTGTACGGCACCTAGTTAGGGCAGTAGGACCCAACCGAACCGCCCCTTCTTTAATTGATCTCTTCTTCTTCCGGATCAACTTATAGACTTATATGGATATATACGTGTATAGGTTCTTGTGGGGGCTACATGAGGTTGATTTAAGGGCTGACGTTTGGTGAGAATGTTCTTTTCACCATGTAGATCATTCATGATATCTGGTTATTAGATGACCTTGATTAAAATTCAACCATTTGATTAAACCTAGTTCTTTATAAAATCACAATAATCCCTCATTTATCAACCCCATTTCTTTCTAAAATCTCAGCAACCCCTCATTTCTCTCAGCGCAACATGGAAACAGCAAGGCTGTGCGAACTCAAGGTCTACATCGATAGAGCTTACCACAAACTTGAAATGGAGGGAGAACACTTTACAGGAGGAGGAGCTGGGATTCACCGATTTCTCCAATTTTTCATGAGCTCGAGGCCCTTAGAGAGTCCCTAACGGTTCGCACGACCAACCAAAAGTTTAAGGATGAGAATGGCAATTTGAAGTATAATAGGGTTCATTTTCTTACTGATTGTAAGTCGGTCATTGATTTAATGAAAGTAGAAACTGTGAGTAATAAGTAATTTAGGAAATCAACGAGACAACTTTTGCAACTCTTTCAAGAAATCGAGGTCAAGTGGAGATTTAATTTCGTTATCAACTAAGAGAAACGAGACTTCAATAACGTTGCTGACCAACCCCAAATAAACAACTCTTGGAGAAGTTCATCTGTATGTCCGACACCATCTCAAAACAAAGAAAGATGTACTTTATATATATACTACACCAAATTGTTAATTTTGTAACAAATATTTTTGATATCTGTAACTTTAGTTTAATATTACAGAAGCATAATGTATTTTAAAAGTTTAAAATGTTGAGGAAGCGTTACTAATTAGGAGAACATTAAATTTTTTTTTTATGGGAGCCTATAACTTTAATGTAAAAAATAATATGAAGTTCAAGAACGTATTCCTGTTACGTCAATTTGTACGTTTTTTATGTTTCATAAGAATCACAATGGTTATAAAGTAATTTTTGCAACATTTCATAACTGTAACAAAAAATCTTGCACGTCTTAATCCGTAACAGTTTTAAAATGTTATGGATTCTATTAATGTTATAAATATTTTTTTTCATAGTGTTAGATAATTAACTTGGTTCTCATCAGAATATAAGATAATTTAAGTGTTATCTGCAAATTGAAGATGACTAATTACCAGACCATTTGCCCCCATTTTAAAGCCACCTATCCATCCCCTTTCTACACCTTATTGTTAGAGTATTAAGCTTTAAATAAACTATAAGAATTAGAATATGTGAGAGGGGATCATCTTGTCTAAGGCCTCTCTTATTAAAGAAATATCTATGTGATGATCCATTTCACTAGGACTGAAAGAGGAATCTTTGAGATATAGCCTCCTACCCACCTTATTCATTTTCCCTCAAAACCTAATTTAACAAGGACTTCATTAACTAATTTTCACGAAACATGATTATATGCCTTTTTAAAATTGATTTTACAAATCAAACCTTGCTCACTGCTCTTAAGTTTAGTGTCAATGCATTCATTAGCCAATAACACAGTCAAGAATTCTTCTTCCTTTAATAAAGGCACTCTGTTGAACCAAAATGGTCGAAGGGGGCAAAACTTTCAAACTTTCTACTAAAACCATAGAAATTATTTAATACACACTCCCTAATAAGCTGAGTGACCTGAAATCCTTCACCTTTTCCACCACTTCTTTCGCAGGACTCAAAGCTATAAAGACAGATCTCAATCTTTTATTGATAACCCCCCATCTAGCGAAGTCTCTAACCACCTTCATAAAATCATTCTTTATGAACTCCCAACACCTTTTAAACTTAATCCTTTACTTCTTAAAACGGAGGCCTTTCTCATTCAATGAAACAATTTTAAACATAAAAAATGGCAAAAAAAACCCAAACAAAGCCATCGAGAGGCTTACAACACATTCACCTCACCAACCTCTATAACAACCTTTTCACACTCTTCTAGTCCTACTTCAAAGGTGAAGTTAAAGAAGATGTATAATTAGCAAAAAAAGAAGCTATTCTTTTTAGTTTTTTAGGTTTTACCTTTTTTGATGGTGATAAAAAGGAAGAGTAACGGACTTTTTTTATAATTAATTAAGGTATAATGGAGTTTCATACAACTTCTAATGTTTTTCTTTCGAGTAATGATACATATAAGATCCTATTAGTAAAAGTACAAGAGTGATGTTCTTAGATCCAACCACTTCATTTGTTTGTCAAAGTTTTTGTAAAACATTTTGTACAAGTAGCATTATCCTGCTTTTCTTTCCTTGGAATCTTTCAAGATTGAAGTTTCCAAATATTTATTTCTACGGGTTTAAAAATTCTTCGAAATCTAATACTTAAAGAGGCGTAATTTAAACCACATTTGACCCGGCTTGAAATCTAGCCGGGTTGTATGAGTTAGTGGTTAGATCGGACGGTTCAGCCGGGTTAATAGAAAAATAGTGGGTCAGCATAAATCCAACTTGGTTTAAGTGTCAATTCAATCGGCCAGTTCAGGCCAATTTTTAAAATATGGTGTAGGGTCATTTTTTTCGAGGAATTGAATTTAGTTCTATTGGAATTAGATGAATTTCATCAAAACGAACGATAGAAATAATCCGTAATTCAATTCTTCGGAAATGAAACCATTTTTATTTCCCCCAAATTTAATACCCCATTTTAATTGCCTAAGGGAAAGTGCAATTGAAATGAATTTATGAGAAATGCTTTGCAATTTCTTAAAGTGATAAAACTACCCTACAACATAACAAACTTAAAAATAAAAATACATTATATCCCCACCACCACCTCACCACTTCC
>MVGT01003932.1:131033-167516 GCA_002174775.1 Macleaya cordata
GGGGTTCAAGTTCGGGGTTCAAGTTGCCCTAAACTCAAAAAGATCAACCAAAATCAACAAAGATTCGATTAAAAAAATGAAAGCATCACTAAAATCATATCAATGGGAGATATTGTAGCTAAAAAATAAGAACAAACAAGAAACAAAAGAGAAATAGAAGAGATTTTTAACTTACCTAAGATTTACTAGAGATGGAATGATATATGTTGAGAATGAAAGATCTCCAAAAGGCGTCGGCGGCATCAATGGCGAAGACGAAGAATGGCAGGTGGAAGTTGTCTCTCTTTGGGGGGTTCAAGTTTGGTAGGTGGATGGTGTATCTCTTCAAAATGACGAACAAGGATGGTAGGAAGCTTAAACTCTTTACTTGAACCCCCATCTATAAATAAGAGGGTAAAACAGTCATTTTAAGTAGAAAATGGGTTATAATGATCTTTTTTTAGGAAATAGGTTAAAATTTTCCAATCAACCCCAAAATGGGTTATTTGGGGCTATTTCCCTTTTCTTTTTGGTTTTTTAGGCCAAAAGGCCCAATTGCCCAAACCAAGAGATTTTGTTTATTGATCATAAAGTTGCAGGAAAGGCTTATCTTTAAGAAGTGCCTCACCAATACAAGTAGTTGGTGGGCAATCCATCCAATCATAAATGAGAAACATTAGAAGATGAGGCAAACTTCTCTCAAATAAATAAAAATAAATAAAGCAAATAAATAAGTAAAAATGATAAGGCAAATTGGCAACAAATTAGAGAAGGAAGGGAGAACATTAACGACCCGTGGATTATAAATGTATGTGGGTCCCATTTAGAGATAATCTAAGGGATTTTTTTTTTGTGAGGATGTCTCCTCACTCCTTAGTCCTTAGTTACTATGTACATAACCACATTCTAGAATTATTCGATTTTAAAAATTCTAACCCTTCAAGTCGTAGCTTAAAAAATTGGTATGTTTTGAAAATATTCTCACGGAAACTCATCCGTTAGATCGTCTCCATACATAGCCTCACGTAATTGTGTAAAGGCTGTGTGAAAAGGAAAAAAATCTCCCTATTATCTCTACCATTATAATGTGGCTCCAAATTGAGGCACATTGCGTGAATCACGAATAAATGACAAGCTAGGTTTAATATTTCTAAACAGCTTTTACATGTTCCCCATCCACTTTATCCCCAAACTCTCTTTCTCGCCATATAGATCTAAATTAGCATCTTAGATAATCTCAATGACATCAACCGATATAAACAAGGTGTAAAAATAAGTGTAGTGTTACTCGAAAAAAATGAGGTGTATATATATTACCCCTATAATACACGCACTTCAATGATATAAACATGCATAAGGAACACATCCAACTTAAAAAATGTGTGACATGCACATACATAGTGCTCGTTAACCATATGAATTGTATTCCTAAGGGGACCTAAGTTGGGGACCCTTTGGAACACCCATTCAAGACATTCTGAGTTGTGGAGGCCTAAATAGAGATGATCTAATGACTAATTTTTGTGAGGATATTCTCCTCGTAATATAGATCAACTTAACCAAAAAGCTGCATTATTCTAAAACTTTGAAGCCCATCAAATGGCTAATTGAAATTTATCGATGATCCAACAATTCCTTCCACTATAGATTTTCAACAAATTTTTTATGGGATCAAAAATTTTAGAAGCTGCTGGTTTATGTGAGATTGATCTACATGGTGCTGAGGGATCTTCTCATAATATAGTCATCAGATCATCTCCATTTGAGCTCTACGAGCCACAATTTCTTCATCGGCTCCAACAGGCAACAACTAGGGTCCCAAGCATGGGCATTACTACAGGGACACCAGATTTTGACATCTAAAATTACATCTGCTTATTTTATTAATTGGAAACCAATCATAACAGTTGTTGAAAAAATATTATTCCATTTCAGTCCCCCATACTACTTTTAAAAAGTAGATGTAATCTTTTGGTGTCAAATTCTGGTGTTATTCTAGCAAAACTCCCCAAGCATTAGTCAAAACTAAATAACCCTTTTCTTAAAATAAAATAAAACACGATTAGAAGTTTAGAACGATAGGTGCTAAAATCAACCCTCCTCTCATTCTCTCCCTCTCACCGTGCACCGCACGCAGCACGACCAGTACCACTGTAGCACCGTATCACAGCACCACCACCACTCCCTGCAACGTAGCAAGGTACGCAGATCGCATAGGAACTCTTTCTCTTCATCGCTTTTAAAGCCCTCCTTTCATGAGGATCTGAAACCGAAAAGGACAGGAAGGTTTGAAATCGAAGCCCTCCTTTCATGGTTCAAACTTGCTTGGGAGGGTTTCAAACTGAAACCCTCTTTCCATCTTTTTCTTGTGCTTGTTTAAGGTAATTTTTTTTTTTTTTTGTTGGTTGGGGATTTTCAAAACGCTAGTTTTCTTGGGGCTAAACTGAAATTGGTTTAGGGCTTTTCGTTTTGGCTATTTTTGTTTTTTTGTTTTTTTGTTTTTCCTCATGTCTATAAGAAAGGATTTTATTTCTCTGTCCCCATTCCTGATTTATATATGGTTGTTATTCCATTTTTTTTCCCCATGTCATTTCAGTTTCTTTCATTTTATTGTAATTAATTTTCTTTTTCATGTTTTAATAATGAAATTTCGTGTTTCATTACATATAGATTCGCATTCGGTTTTTAGTATGCCAATATCAAAATTTTGAATTTATACTGTAATTATAAATGGTTGGTATTGGAATCTTTTTTTTTTTCCTATTGGGATGTATTAATTCTATATTTTCATAGGTTAATTAGTTTGAGGGTCCATATAATGGTCAATATTAGGGTTCTTTGTGGCAGCCAGTAAATAGGAAGGAAGAAAGATGCAACAGAGGAAACCAACATCCGGCCGGCCTTATGGAACCGATGGTTCAGATTTCTCCTACCGTATGGTTGTTGATCCCCGTAAGCAAGTCACTGAATCTTAGCCATGATAGAGTTATTTATTTATTTTTTCGCTTCGTGATGTTTTTAAGGTTTTAATTTTATATGATTTCCAGGGTATACAAAAGTCGCTGAAGGGAAATCTCGACTCCGAAAGTTGATCATCATTCAGGTATATATATCAAGTCTCAACAACACTTATATTCAGTGTACATGATCTGTGAAGGCTATCGTTGTGTTTTGTCTGAAACTATTGTTTTGTCTTGTTGATCACTGAATAAAATAACAGGGTCCATGCATAGAATCATTCTGATGTGGGGATGTCTTTTATCCCATTTTTCAAGTATGGATGTTACCAACACTGATTTATGCTGTTTTGGAGATTATTGAGATGTGTATTTTGACTACCCACTAAAATTCCATTTTTCATCCCTTCCCACGTCAACAAAAAGTAATTTAGTATTCATGGTGATGAAGGAGTTCACACATCAGAAATGTGTAGGGGGAAAGATAACGTATAATATGTCTATTCGGTGTGCATAAAAGTTGTCATAATTCTTTCTTGTTAGGTTAGGATTTTAGGAAAAAAGAAAAGAAAAGAAGAAGGTTAGGATTTTAGGAAAACTGAGACTGAAAGATCTTTGACAAATCCTAGAAAGGCTGGCTATTAGATGTTGTCATTTTTGGAAACAATATGAAAAAGAAATCTTCGTAGAATAGAAAAGTGATTTATAGGTATAACCTTTTTCAACTCGATTATTAAATATTTGTTGCTAGATCTGTTAGGATGTTAAGGTGCAAATGTAATTTGTAATCCTCTCTTAAGGATTCAGACCTAGTATCCAGATCTTTCTGTTTTGATTACAATTGTAATCATGAACTCTTGGATATTTTGGAGCAAGCATTGGTCTTTTCTTAATGTTCTTTGGGTTAATGCATTAAAAATTTTCATCAATTTTCAATGACCAATTTATATATGAATCAAATTTCTTGAGAACTGAGGTTTTCTTATTACCTGTTTTTGGATTGCATTTGCGTGCAGGCTGTCATTCAATTGATAGGAGTGCTATGCACATTTTTATTGCCACCAAAGCAGGAGGGTTCTGTTAGAGTTGCTATTTTATCTATCATTAGTGGTTCCATTTCTGTAATGATCGGAGAATTAGGTTTTTGCGACATAAACTCAAACTTTCTATTTTCTTTTGAAGTGTGCTTAATTGTGTTTCATTTGTTTTAGTAGGAGTTTTGAATATATTAGATATTTGTTGTATTGAAGGTCGTAGCCGCAGCAAAGCAAACTTCTTAAGACTCTACATGGTTGCATCTTCTGTTGCAACACTTCTTTCCATTGTGTGTATCGCTACAAACAGCACCTTATTAGAGGTAATACATTTAATTCTGCTTTAGTTGTTGATACAGACTATATTTCTGTTAGTTGGAAGAACATTCGGGTTTATGTTGATTCATTTAACGAATTGTATTCTCATTTAATGATTCTGAGAACAAAAGAGTTTATACTAAACTAAATAAGTAAAAGTTACTTAAACAAGTGTGATGACTAAAATGCTAACAAGATATGCAAAGTAGCTTATAGTAAGATAGCATGTTATAAAGAGATGCTGTTCCTTAGTAACAATCCCTGTCAAATTGTAGGGCCATCGTACTTGATAGAATTTTGTTAACACCATAGGAAAGATATCAACAATTTGTAGGCTCGAGGGAGTTGTGGTAAATGCATTCCTTTTGTCCTTCGTTTTTCGATTTTCTCATTTTCTTATAAAATGACAGCTTTACTTCGGTATGTTATATATGGACTGTTAGGAAAGATGTTCGTAGAATGACTCAAGGAGAGACGAGGATGTTGAGATCGATGAGTAGAAAGATCAGGAAAGAGAAAATTAGAAATGATCTGGTTAGGTTCAAGAAGTTGAGTTAGAAGATAATATAAAAGGAAAGTCTCTTCATGGTTTTGTAATGTACAACTAACAGGCATCAATGAGGACGCAAGTTGATGGTTCTAAAGGGTAAGAGGAAGGAAAATGTGAAGGTTGAGGGAGTAGATCTTAATACACCTGATTTGATAGAATTTGATAAATTGTAGATATACGAGTCTTAAGGATCACAGGAAAATTTGTTTTGATGATATGAACATGTAACAATAATCTTATGGGTGGGGATCTTGGGACAACCTTTGATTTCAATCATCGGACGGTTTATAATATGCTGGTGTGGCCTTTTTATTTAGAATGTGATAAGGATCATGTATCACTGGATTTAAAATGTCGGATGATTACAATCAAGGGCCTTTAAGTTTTGTCAAAACCTAGCATCCTAGGATTCTGACCCTAATCTAATTGTGACATTCTCTCATCAATAGTATCACACAAGGTGAGCTGCAAACAAAATCTCCAGAACAAGCAAACAGAGACCAGCTGCAGAAATTTGTGGACCTTGCACTGTTAGATTTGGAATCACAACCAAACTAAAAAAAAAAAAAAATCAAGGTTTTTCTTATAAATTCACTTGCTACCAATTGCTTGTTTTCCTTGTGTATTTAACCAAATCCTGTTTTTTTATTTTGTAGTTTCTACTTCAAGGACTGACATTTTTATGGGAACTTAATTAGGTTATCCAAGATCCAAGTGGCTGGACAATGAAGAAGTTCGAACTTATTGAGCCTGGTCGTGTACTAATAGGTGAGTTCAATATCATAGTGTTCTTCAACGCACAAACATACGCAAATGATTTCAATTTTGACCCAATCTTAACATGGGTGAACGAAACCAACAAATTTGATTGGTAATTTCAATATATTAGTTCTTTTTTTATTGTTCTTGAACAACATAATTCAGAACAGCCAATCGATGTTTTGGGTTTTGTTTACCTAATTTAAGAGTGGGTGAGCAAAACTAGACTCTACAGCTCTTGTTACCAAATATCATTTCATTTTGTTTTCTTTCATTTTTGTACCAGGTGTGCTAGTGGAGATCTTGGCAATTACCACAACAGTTTCACTCGTTAAGAACATGTCTCCTCCCAAGAGGGCTTCATAATCCTTGCATTTTTAGTTTCAGAATTGTCTCCATTACTTGACCCACAAAAGATTAGCCTTTCTGATAAGTTGTATTAACATCAAAAATTTTACCATCTAAAGAAAATATTTGTTGTTATATACCCTCATATATTTTTTTCTTCTATTTTTTTAGATTATTACTGCTCTAGGCGCCGGAAGATTAATACATTCAGGGCTCTCTGTGAACACAAATTTTTCATTTCGAAAACATTTGTTAATGTGGCGAAAAAGGATAAAGCATCATAAGGATATAACAATGAGTCGCATGATTCAAAGTACTCGAGCGCTCAGCCATAGGATAGTCACGCAGCTCATGCGGTTAATTCGTAGGCAGGTAAAGGCGTGAAGATCCTAATAATCATATTCATGATTGAAGCTCCTTTGATAACATGTTCGTTCTGATGCGATCTTGTTGATAAAGCTACAGTTTATTTCACTCCAGTTGACCCACATGTAGATCCTTTTACACCATCTTACATCCCATACAAAGACAGCCTTAGCCCTTTTTCTCCCAAGAGAAATCCATAACTGGTGTGATTGGGTAGGGGATCTATGAATCCATATAAACAAGAATTCTGGGATTCTTACAAATACCTGGCATGTTGGCAACCATTAAAGAATCCTGAGCCTAAAATCCCCTGCAATGCTTGGTTACCACATAAATGATAAATCCCAGGAAATCGGCATTATCAAAGGAGAGAAAATAAAATATGTAAAATCATCTACTGCATGCCAGCTATAGGCAGTTGATTTACTCTGCTCATATCAGAATCCATCAATTCCTTTTCCCATGAATCTTTAATCACAATGATGTATATTTAGGAACAAAAAACCTGAGTCAACTAGGTAGGAAAATCAGTGACATTGTCATGTGGAAAATAGTTTCATCTTTGCTCTCTGAAAAATTATACTAGCAGTTGGATATATAACATAGGTACAAGCACTAAGTATCTTGGAACTTAAACACCAAGATAAAAAATTTGATGCAGATCACTGAAAGAAAACTAAGCAGCAACTTCTTGTTCTTTTGCAGCGAGCTGGTTTTGAATGTGTTGAGGAACGACGTCGAACATAGCCAGCTGCATTGTGTAAGATGCACGACCTTTAGTCATCCCCCTGAGTGTACTCACATACTGAAACATCTCTGCTAATGGTACCAAGGAATCAACGACCTGCATAACCAAAAACAGATACAACTCTGTAAAAAAAGAAAAATATCAAAAGAAATATAATTGATGGGATGACGATCTAGAACCGCCAACCTGGTCTATTTTTAAGTACTGCCTTGATGGTTTTGCCATCTATTATGCAATTAATTTAGACCCACTATTCAATGGCTAAAAACTAAAATCTAAAAACATTTGATAAATAATAGAGGCTCGAAAATGTTCAAAAAAAACATAATGGTAGTTTCCTTGACTAAGAGCATCTTGATGCAGCTTGAGATAATTGCTTCCAGTCTGTCAGGTTCCGCCTGCCCCTCCCTATTATATAACAAAATTACACCTGTATCCTTGTTTATATTTTATATCACTACAATTTAAAACCCTACATATTTGATTCTTAAAACAACGATATGCTACAAGGATGTGTTTCCCCGATATAAACGGGATGGGATGGGGCAGGCCAGGACGAGTTTAAGTCCCTTCTTTATAATCGAGCATGGGATGTGAGCATGAAACCTGTCCCAGGTTTGTGATTGGTAAGGGACAGATTTTTTGTGTAACGCGGTGGGATCAGGTATGGGGAAACCAGTCCCATACCCGCCCTGCTGCCATCCCTAACTCCCACCAATGGCCTTGTTGAACCAACATTTTGACTAAAATTAAACAGCAGCGCACAAGGGAAGGAAGAAAGATACTATGTTACATACCTTGAGGCCACCAGGTTTATCACCAAAGCTGTTGATCTGGCCTCTCCTTGAGTTGAGGTCACCAATGACATCACCCAAGTGTTCTTCAGGCGTGACAACCTCGACTCTCATGATTGGTTCCAGCATTCTTGGACCGGCTTTCCTCATTCCCTCTCTAAAAGCTCCTCGTGCGGCCAGCTGGAACGCCAAGACACTAGAGTCCACGTCATGGTAAGAGCCATCAGTTAATACCGCTCGAACATCAACAACAGGATAGCCAGCGAGGACACCATTGCTCATGCATTCTTCCAAACCTTTCATCACCCCTGGTATATATTCTCTCGGCACTGCACCTCCTTTTATTTCACTCTTGAACTCATACCCGCTCCCTGGTTCCATGGGCTCAAATCTTACTGTGATATCTGCAAACTGCCCTTGCCCACCAGACTGCTTCTTATGAACGTACTTAACTTCTGAGATTTTAGAAATGCTTTCACGGTAGTTCACCTGGGGTGCACCCACGTTAGCTTCGACCTGTGTCAAGAAAACCAAGTTGTCAAAAACTCAGAAGGGAATTACTTTGAACCTATGAAACTGGATTAAAAAAAAAAAAGCAAGATATTCTGAAAATCCTGAGACTATTGTGGTCACAAAATGGAAAAAAAGACTTAACAGGAAAATGATAGGGAAAAGAGCAATTACAACTTTGAAAATTTAGGCAATTTTCAGTTAAAACCATAAACACCAAAACCTTTTCTGGTAGTTCTTGAATGTCTGAAGCTAGTTAAAATCTCAGGATGTTTACTCCTGATCCTAGTGGGGAAAAAAAAAACATGAACTAGAAACCTAAGCTTCTTGAAGTCCCTATTTTTCACAAAAAATTAAGCATGTTTGTATCTCTTTTGAAACTTTGGAAGATATCCCGAGATCAACGTGGCAGGATATTTGTTAAGAGGAAGGTTTAGGATCTTTTGTTGGGCAAACAAGTTAAAGCCTTAAGATTAAATGAAAAGGAGATCAGTAATAGATATGAAACCTTAAATTCCCTCTTAAGTCGATCAACGATGATCTCAAGATGCAACTCTCCCATTCCTTCAATGACAGTCTGGTTGATCTCCTCATCTCTTGAGAAATGGAAAGATGGGTCTTCTTGGGCAAGCTTGATAAGTCCAATTGCCATCTTATCGATATCGGCTTTAGTCTTGGGTTCAATTGCAACCTTAATAACAGGATCAGGAAAGTCCATTCGCTCAAGTACGATAGGCTTCTCAGGGTCAGAAAGTGTTTCACCAGTGATTGTATCTTTTAGACCTGCAAGAGCAACAATATCACCAGCTAAAGCTACCTTAACGTCTTCTCTACTATTGGCATGCATTTCTAGAAGTCTTCCAATTCGTTCTTTCTTCCCCTTATTTGCATTTAAAACATAAGATCCTGCACTCAATTTCCCTGCATACACTCTGACAAATGTAAGAGTCCCGACAAATGGATCACTCATGATCTTAAATGCCAATCCAGCGAATGGTTCATCATCACTTGGAGCTCTTTCCAATGTAACTTCTGGATTCTCGGGGTCAGTTCCTTTCATGGGTGGCAGATCAAGTGGTGAAGGCAAATAATCCACAACCGCATCAAGCAAAGGTTGAACCCCTTTGTTCTTAAATGCCGAGCCACACATAACTGGCACAAAACTGTTCGAGATGGTTCCCTTTCTAATTAATTTCTTAATGGTTTCCTCATCAGGTTCAACTCCTTCTAGGTAATTCTCCATTGCTTGATCATCTAAGTCGACTATTGTTTCTATCATCTGGGTTCTGTAATCTTGAGCCAATTCTTCAAGATCAGCTGGAATATCCTCATACACAAATTTTGCCCCCAATTCTTCTCCTGACCAGAGAATAGCTTTCATTCTCACAAGATCAATAACTCCTCGAAAATTATCTTCTGCACCAACTGGTATTTGAAGCACAAGAGGTTTAGCACCCAAGTTTGTCACTATCATGTCCCTCGTTCGGAAGAAATTTGCCCCAAGTCGATCCATTTTATTAACAAAGCAAATTCGAGGAACCCCATATTTATCAGCTTGTCTCCATACAGTTTCTGACTGTGGTTCAACCCCAGCAACACTGTCGAACAAGCAAATAGCACCATCCAAAACCCTAAGAGCACGTTCCACCTCAAGTGTGAAGTCGACATGACCAGGAGTGTCAATAATGTTAATCCGATGGTTATCCCAAAATGTAGTAGTAGCAGCAGAAGTTATGGTGATCCCCCTTTCTTGTTCCTGCTCCATCCAGTCCATTGTAGCCGTTCCCTCATGTACTTCACCTATCTTATAGTTTCTTCCAGTATAATAGAGAATTCGTTCAGTTGTAGTAGTCTTTCCTGCATCTATGTGAGCCATAATTCCAATATTACGGTAGTCATTTAACGGCACCACGCGCTTTCCCTCTGGAACAAAACAAAGGAGAAATCCATCTCAGTTGTGTCGTACACTTCATAGAGATTAATAGAAGTCTTCATTCTTCAATAATAGATCTCACACTGTCACACAGTGACATAGGCTGTGTTTGATATCCTGCTAATACTTGCATGAGCAAATAACAGAAATAACACAATCTTTATAGGTTTTCAGTGGTTTCACGGTGATTTACAATGTGCCCACATATAAGAGGTAAAATGGCTATGAATAGTGGCACTTTTAAAAATGTGAATATTCACAGCTTTTTGCCTCTTATTTGTGGGCTCACTACAAATCACTATGAAAACATAACATTGACCCTCACCGAAAACCCCCCACAAAGTTGAGGCATTTTTGACATTTCGGTAATGCAAATATGAGCAGGATACCAAGCAAGGCCATAAACTTTAGATCTTCCATTTTTTACACAGAGATCAACTACAATTAGCATGTCATATCCAACTTTTACTTTGAAATTTTCATTTGCAAACTGGAACTTACTTACTGTTACAGTATGGTTATATTGTTAAGGATTCTTTAAACCATGGAATATACTGAATTTTAAAAAATCAGGCTCAATTAGCAGGACACAGTCAATCATTAATATCAGTAGGAGAAACTGATGCCATAGCAAAGAAAATTATATATGCTGATGCAAGGCATGAATCCGGGCATCTAATCTAAGATAGACTTATAATTGCTATACAAGCCACAACCAAGGAACATCCCTTCAATGCTTAAGTAATTAAAATGTCTAATAAATTAAATACTTTGAGAAAAGCTAAATGATAGAATGAGTAATTCTGCAATGGAATTTGTACATAAATGATTTCATAATATCAGTATCATATATTATCTAGCCCATATTCACTATTTAGAATAAGGAGTAGATACTGAAGTTTATTTTAGTGTTGGATAGAAAAAACGATAGAATGCATTTAGAAAAACGATTAGTGAAATTTACTCCTTTGGGATTTATATTGCTACTACTCTGCAATGGTATATTTGTTTAAAAAGATGGAAAATTTCTACAAAACATGCATATAAGAGTACCCCTTTTTTTTATCAGTATTAGGGTACCCAGTTTTCAGTAATTTCAGAACCATTTTATGAGTACATGCTCTAAGCAACCATCATAAACTCCAACTAAACTTATCTGGTTTGCTAATCTATTCGAAAGACATTCCATGGGTTATTGCTATTGAGTTAACTGAATTTTATCTTTGAGGAAATTGGTGACTATTTTTCTGTAAAAGACCTTCAACAACTCATAATTTACTTCAATTCTCCATTAATCATTCAAGAGAGCAGAACTAATTTTTAAAAAAAAAAACAAAAACAAAACCAGATACTATATATCTCAAACAATTAGTAGACAACAAATTACGTTTTCACAAAAACCCAGTAAAGAACTCCAACCATATTGACTGAAAAAGCTCAAATTCAACTAAATTCAGAAATGGGTATCACTAAAAATTACTCAAACAGTAACAGACCAAGAAATTATGAAAAAATGAATGAAGCCTCACCTTCAGGTGTGGCCATTGCGACAGTAGAGAGGCGTTTCCTCTGTTCCTGCATAATTGAGACCTTAGAAGTTTTGGAGCTGAGTCGAACATTTCCGAAGAATTCTAACACAGAAGATGATCGATTGAGGCTGTTAAGGCCAAGGAATCGATTGAGTGGAAGAGAGTGTGGCCTTCTTGAGCCACTGATGTTGCAGAAAGTTGAACCTGCAGAAGCAGATATTCTCATCGACTCCGCCTTCATTTTTGCTCTCTCTCTCTCTCTCTCTCTCTCTCTCTCTCTCTCTTACTCTATCTTTCTCTCTCTACCTCTGGTCTGGTGCGAAGGGATAACGGAAGATACGAGGGGTCTCCGTTACCCTCTGAAGCACAAGCTTTTTCACTGGTTCGAAAATGAAAAGAAATCAAATATATCCGTTTCGGTGCAGATAAAGAAATGAACAATTTGATTGCCCTGTTCCAATAGCTAAGTACCCAAACTACCCCTCGTTTTCTTATTTTCTTGCCGCCTTACTTACCCTTCTGCCTCCTCCTTACAAGTACTTTTTCTTAAGCACAACAAAGGAAATAGGGACGAAAATCGGCTATAGTGCAAGTCCAATGGAAATGTCAAATTTAGTGTTCGTACCTCAGAAAATAGGTTAAGGGATCCACAAGTATTAAGATTGTAAATAAATAAACAGAAGATGAGTCATACACCCTTGCATGGGGAAAAAAGTAATGGGGAGGACAGCCATTTATTTTTTGTGCGTTGAGGCCATGGCGCACGGTAGCGCGAGTAAAAAGACGGAAAACACCTTCTACTGATTTTCCTTTTGACACGTGGCGGAGAGAGAATTTTTTTATTTTTTAACGTTAAAATGGCTATAACTTCAAAAATATAAATCGGATTTGAGTAAAAGTTATATATCTGTAAAGCATTTTTCAAGATCTTTCAAACAAGATCAGTCATGGATACCAAAAACAAAAAAAAAAAAAACCCAAACACGAAGCGTATGCAAACCCAGATCTGCATACAATTTAGTATGCAAATTATAATCTGCATACAATTTGGTATGCAAATTATAATTTGCATACAATAGTCAAGGTTGCACATATGAGTTTCTACATTTGAATTTACTTACAATGAACTTCAATAATTTACTGAACATCAAAATAAGTAAATGTATAATGCATAAAAGCTAAAAAAAAGTTGCAAAAACTTAGAATTTCAAAAAAAAAAATATGCAAATTACAACTTGCATACTAACTAGGTTTCTAATTATGCATTTCAAGTTCAACAATACAACATTGAACATCAAAACATGCAAATGTATAATGCATATAGGCTAAAAAAAGTGCAGAAACTTGAAATTTTAAAAAATATGCCATGCAAATTACAACTTGCGTAGTTATTAGGTTTTCAACTATGCATTTTAGGTTTAACAATACATCAATGGACATCAAAATAAGTAAATTTGATATGGATATAGGCCTATAAAAGTGTAAATGCTCAAATTTGAGAGAAATAAAGTATGCAAATTACAACTTGCATCTCACCTAGGTATGCAATCTGAGTTTGCACAGTCAGATTATAATTTTTTTTTTTTTGAATTTAGTATTGTTGACTGATCTTATTTTGAAGATCTTGAAGAAAGCTTTTCAAAAATATAAATTTTATCCAAAACCGATTTGTAGATTAAAAGTTATATCATTTTGAAGTTAAAAACATTATTTTTTTCTCTCTCCGCCACATCATCATTGTTTAGAAACAAAACAGTTAATAAGAATGAGTAGTTTGCATACAGGAGGGTAGTTTAGGTATACAAAATTAATAGTTTTTAAAAAAAAACTACCGGAAGCCCTATCCACACAAAAGTAGAAAAGGGGAGGGACTGTGCGCACATTCCAAATGGCGCACGTCCTCTCCTTAATTTCTCAGGAAAAGGAGGGTTCTCCCCTCCTTTTCCTGATAAATAAAAATAGCAGTGGGCTATAGAAACAGTAGCGGGCGAGAGTTTATATCGCACACAAAAAAATTTAATACCAACAAAAGAATTTCTGTTGGGCGACTCTATCTCCCATTTACTCCTTACAAAAAAAAAATAATAATAATAATATCGGCAACAAAGTTTCTATTGGTCGACGGCAGAATTTCTCCTAGGCGATAGAGTTACTATCGCCCAAATACGTACAAATTGTCTCGGGCGACTAGCTCTATAGTCTAAGACTAACTCTATCAATCCCTCAATCCCCTTTTCTCTTTCCTAGATTTGAAATGGGAGGAAGAGTTTTGAGGTAGAAGATGCTCTATAGTATTTTAGTTTAAAAACTAAACCTCTATATTTTAGGGGTTTGAGGTGTATAATGTAGTGCGGTGGGAGCGACTGATAGTTCTTTCTGGTGCAAAGAGTAAAAATTAGGCAACCGAATACTAGAAAAACCAAATAATCTACTCAAATCTAACCCTAAAATACATCATTTCAACAAACTTAAACTCTAAAATGAACCCCAAACTATTCTAGCGCAATAGTCGGTAAAATTTGATAAGAAAGATAATTACGAAAATAAAGGTGATCTAAAGGTGAAAAAAGAAATCTACAGCTTATTACGTTTTTCGTATCTGATCTAGAGATAAGATTGTATATCTTCTTTAAAAGTAGAGAGCTATAGAGAGAAAGAAGAAGCAGGAGAACAGAGAGAGTAAGAGACGAGTGGTAGAGAGAGATAAAGAGAGCAATGAAAGATTGTGGGACAAGAATTTTAAAGACGAACGGACAAGTAAAATTTCACTTCCAAGCTGAGGAAAAACTTCTTTCGATCGTCTTAATAATATAAATATTAATATATATATATATATATAAAGACAAAAAATAGAAAATACTATTTTTAAAATGTTGGCTCAGCATAGTATATGAGAGCCTAGCAAACCCAATATATAATGATCCTGGGCCACTTCACTCATTGCTAATTGGTTTTGAGTTGGATGCCCACAAACTTAATATGGTATCAGAGCACAGGCGCTCCACTTCACCCAAAAAGAATTCCACTTGGTATGCTCAAAAGAACGCCACACGTAAGGGGGCGTGTTGAGAATAGTTCCACATAGGATATGAGAGCCTATCAAACATAATATATATAATGATCCTGAGCCACTCTACTCATTGCCAATTAGTTTTGAGTTGGATGCCCACAAACTTAATATAGATGTCTATGTTGTGAATCCTGATATCCATTACACAATTGGAGCTCTGTGCACATGGTTGTTCCTCACATATAACACCTAAAAAACAAGGTTTATACCACAGCCCATTTTTTCGTGTGAGAATATTGTAAAAAGACACATAAACGTGGGCAATCAGGCTTCACATCAACTAAAAATGAGCTGAAGTCAGTCTCATAGTAAAACTAGAGATGAAAGAAATTGAGAGACCTACATATGTATGTCAAACCAAATTGGAGGCTAAACCAATTTGGTAGTCGTGTAATTGTGAACTTGTTTTTGGTTAGGAATGTCAATGTAGCGTAAGTTCATGTCGATGGAGAAGGGGTAGAGATGGTAATACAATGGCAAGGGTTGTGAAACTACCACGTATGGCTTGCATTTGTATCCTCATAAAAGACCCAATGACAATGGAGAAGGTGGACCCACGTTCAGACTCCATTTGGCAGGTCTATCAAAAAACTAAACTATGGATATGTGTGGTTATTAACCCTTCCAAACACACATTAAAACCACATCTTCATATCAATCTTTATGTATCTAACAACTCTAGTAGCTCACACTTCTTGTCTTTGTTATTTGATAATTAATCGAGATTTCATTCGATCCAACGGCTAATAAAATTTCCTGGCCTTTCACATTTTTCTCCCTTCTCTTATTTTTCATTTTTCCCCTATGATTCCACTTCCACTCTGTTGGTTTGTTTTTTTATTGTGTCTGGTCCACTTGGTTTGGTACTCTTATCATACGACATATTTTCCCGCGCTTCGAGTATGTGAGTTGGTTGTCCATCTATACGCGGAATATCCAAATGCACGTGTGTGCTCTCACTAATAAATTCAATTTTTCTCCTTATACACGTTATGCGCGTGTGTGTTGACAAATAATATGGCATGTTACATGTAAATTGAGGGTAATTATATTATAAAAATAAAAATGTATGTGGGCCCTACTTTAATACGGTCTATGGGCTAATGTGATTCGAAGCAATTAGATCATGTTGTAAAATTTCCAAAATAGCTTTGGGTGGTTTTGTAGCTTTAACTTTTCTTTGGTTTAGTCCCACATTGCTTGGGAGATGTGGAATGTTGAGGTTTATAAGTGATTACACTTATTAGAGTTTATCTTTTAAGTGTTGGGTCCTCATTGGAATTGATAAGGTGGTGCAAAGCACCACCGCACACGCGCACGTGCGTGTGCGAAAGGGCGATTGGGCGTTTAGGGCGCATTGGGCGCTTTTGTGGCGCACTTTGCACTTCGCACGTGCGCATCGTCGCTAGGAGCTATTGGAGCCTTAATCTTTTCCAAAAATGAGATGGTGTCACTGTAGTATCGATACCAATAAGGTTGGTATCGATACAAGCCAACAGATGAGGCTAGTATCGATACTGACTAAGTCAGTATCGATACCTGCTGAAGGGGTGCGACTGGTAGTGTCCAGTTCACGCCTGTATCGATACCCATTCAGTGGGTATCGATACCAAGGTGATCTGGAGTCGTTTTTGAATGAGTATCGATACCCATTCAGTGGGTATCGATACCCCCTCGCACCAGTTCAGAAAAGTCACCATTTTCACTCCGAAATGGTGCCTCCAAGGCTATAAATACATGGTTTCTTGGCCATTCTCAATACACTTCGAAATCCTAAGAAAACCAAAGCATAGTTAGAGTATTTTGGCATTATCAGAGATCAAAAAGATTGTTCTTGAGTTGTGATCGAATCTTGCACATTCGAACTCACAAATCCTACGGTTAGACTCCATTGTATCCTGAAAACATATTTCGTATACCCTGGTGCAATTATAGGGGTGAAATATTGTTTGAAAGATAGCGTTTACGTGCCTTGGAGTTCTTGAATCGTTCTAGTTTTATTTACTGTCCCTACAATTTTTCCAACAGATCATGGACAAAAAAAATCACTTATTGTTAACTGTAAACGGAGTACAAATATTATAAAATATTATTGTAGGATAGAGTTGTGGCACTTTTATTATGTGCTTACTTGTACTTATATCCATAGGGAATATGAATTTTTGAGTCTTTAAGAGGTAAGTACAGAAATGCAACTTGGTTGGGTTTGAAATCGGCCCAAGCCTTTTTCAAAACCAAAAAAAATTAGCCCAAGCCCAACGTTAGCTTCACATGACTAGTAAGATTCAACTTATAACCCCAAAAATATTTCTGTTGACGGGACTTGAACCCGGGTCTCTCGGGTGAGAGTCGAGTATCGTGACCAACTAGACTACACCAGATTGATATACAAGATTAGAATCTAAATAATAATATAATGTGATTGACCCTAGAATCCTAGATAGACTTCTGATAGTCGAGTCAACTTGGGTCAGGTCCAAGTAGCACGTATAAGAACCAAAGTTCGGGCTAGATTAGACCAAAAAGATTGTTTTCTTTGACATAGTATGGATATATGAAAGGGAACCTTTAAAGGCACTTCCAAAAATACTATTGGCAAGACTGTTAGGTTGGACTTAGTCAATTTGGTTTGACTCTACAATTACTAATCTCAGTCTTTATTTTAGTCAAACCATTTCATCATGTGAAACCTTCCTCCCAAGTTCATAGAAGTGGGCTTTGGCTCTTCCAATCAGCCAAAAGACCAACCATCAATCAATTCACTTTCAAGTGTTTCACATGTTCCGTAAGATAGGTGCCAATAAAATTGGGGATTTCGAACTACAACAAATGCAAATTCAAGTGTGCCTTAAAAGCGAGGCCTGCCAATAAGATTTTAAAGGGCGCATATAAAACGACTCTATATGAAATTATATGGATGGAAAAAATGTAAAACCTTAAAAAAGATAAAATAAATAAAGGGTTTGGCAATTCGCTCAATAGACAGAAATCTGATTGAGTTTGTGATGAAGAACATAGTTTTTGTTATGAAAGCTAGTATCACATTTTCTATTATTTCTTTTCTTTTTTTTTCCTTCTAGTCTCCTTGTATTGAAAACGGGTAATTTATTTTTACTAACCAAATGCCAGAAGTATAAGTGGCATGGTGGATCCCGCTACCAAACATTTAGAAAATTTACTCAAATCACTTTTGGAAGGGGAATGGCAATGGGTCTCACCAGCCACATAAGCTTTTGGCATTTGGTTTGGTAAACTGTTGGTCCAAACAGTTTTTTTGAGTCTTTTACCCTATGGACCTCAAAGTTGCACATTAATTACATTTACTACCTTGAATTTAAAATAACTCTCTATAAACCATCATTTTTGAATTTGCTTACAAAAACTACCATGACTTTTTAAAATACCACATTTGCCCTTCAACTTTCTCCCCTTCCCCATAACCGATCGGAGTAGATGACTTCAATTTTTTTTGCAGGCCATCTCTCCCCCTTCCTCTCTTGCTTCTCTCCCCCTGTCTCTCTCTCTCTCTCACTTCTCTTTCTCTCCCTCCCTCCCTCCCACTCTATCTCTCTCTCCCCCTTTCGCTCTCTCTCTTCTCCCATCCCCATCACTGATGCATCCACCACGCTTTCAATTCCGACACTGTACAAGTAAATTCCGGCCATGTACAGGTCACATAAGTTCATAGGCTCTCATTTAGTGACTGTAACATACTAGCATTCAACTGATGAATTTATTAATTAACATTTATTGAGGAGATCCAAAAGCCTTAAAATATGTTCTCGTTTTTTTAGCACTTCATCTTTCCATTTATTTTAATACATCAAAAGATTCAGTTAATTAATTAGTTCAATAGATTGTTTCTTTAGCTTGACTTAATAAAGTGAGTTAGAAGATGAATAGAGTTGAGTATGTAACGTAATCAATCGGTGGTATTAGTGTTTCTTTTGCTGTGAATCAACTCATGTTTGGGGTTTTTGTATGTGACTTGTACAGTGCCGGAATTGAAAGCGTGGTAGATGCCATCGATGATGGGGGTGGGGGGAGAGAGAGAGAGAGAGAGAGAAAGGGGAGGGAGGGAGAGAAAGATAAGTGAGAGAGAGACAGGGGAAAGAGGCAAGAGAGAAAGGGGGAGATAGATGGCCTGGAAAAAAAATTTCAGGTCATCTACTCCGATCGGTTACTGGGAAAGGAGAGAGTTGAAGGGTAAATATGGCATTTTAAAAAGTCACGGTAGTTTTTGTAAGCAACTTCAAAAAACGAGGTTTACGGAGAGTTGTTTTAAATTCAAGGTAGTAAATATAATTAATGTGTAACTTTAGGGTCCATAGAGTAAAAGACTCAAGTTTTTTCAATGGAAATTACCCGTTACATGTGTGTTTAATTCATAAATTTTTCTATATTTGAAAAATCTTATTGAACACCAATATTTATCACCTGGAGAAAAAATTGTGAATTGCGTGGATATATCGAATTATGCATATATGAGAGGGGATCGGAGTACATTTGTTATTCATACATTGAGTACATTAGCTTGTGGGACCCACCTAGAGATGAATCAGGAGATCATTTTAAGTGATCATACTCACAAAAAATTAGCTAATACTAAAACTTGTAACCCCATCATCTAGTGATTGGAAATCAGTGAAAATCAATGGTGTTTGAGCTATTTATTTTATCGTTGATTTCACTCTATGGATGATGGAGTTACAAGTTTTAAAATGGACCAATTTTTTATGAAGATGATCAATATGATGAGAAATATCCAAACTTAAAATGAGTCTCTGTTTCATCTCTAAGTGGACCCCCACAAACTAATACTCTCACTGTATGAATAACTAGATACTATAACTCTCAAACAATCCAACCCTAACCCAAAACCTAACCCAATATCCCATGCAAGTATCTGGATTCATATTTTTTTGGTGTGGTCAAAACTGCTAGCGTGATAGTTAGCTAGCTAGCCAAAACTGTGCCACATGGCTGAGCATGTTGTCTGTTCAGCTAGTCACGTGCTAGTGTTTCTCAAAGTATTAGCTAGCTTGTTTATTATTTTAAATTAAATCCATCGTTTTCAAGGCATATCTATGTTATATCTGAGTAATGCTACTTGTAGTTAACTAGGTATATCGCTGTGCCTCCGGCACGGCTCAAAACCTTGGCCAGCAGATCTGTCGGTGGCAGTGGTGAGGAGGAACCAACACAGATCGAAAAAAAAAAGTAAGAGGAGACGTAGAGAGGAGAAGAGAGGGTTAGCAGAGAGAGGGCAGGGAGAGAGGAGAAAGGGGGATTGTGCGGTACTTGTGAACAGCTTCACTGATGATGAAGAAGAAGAAGAAGAAGAAGAAGAAGAAGAAGAAGAAGAAGAAGAAGAAGAAGAAGAAGAAGAAGAAGAAGAAGAAGGAAGGAAGGAGTAGTAACATGCATGTGTTATGAAGGAGAGAGAAATCGAGAGAGAAGCAGAGAAAAATCGAGAGAGAGAGAGGGCAGGGAGAGAGAGGGAGAGAGAGGCTTATCAAGCAGCACAAAATTTATAAACGGGACAAATCTGCCCCCCGTCCTGAATTGTATAAGAGATTATAGTTACATGCAGTACATTATATCAACAACTGCTTCTTAATTTCCTCTTAAAAAAAATTGATAATGACTAAAACATCCATTATATTATTGAAATTAGAAAATGTAAAGAGTTCAACTATACTGGACAAAACTTTAGAAAAATAGACTTTTTTTTAAAGAAAATTCTCAAACAAACAGAGTACCATTCTCCAACTATTTTAAGGGACCACCATTAATAAACTATATATAACATTATCAAATTATAATATAACACAAATTAATCAACTATACAGAACATGTTCAAATTAACGTAACAATAAATGAATTAGTCAAAAACAGATTTTTTTTAATTAAAAATTAATGCACAACCAAACCAAAACCAACGGTTATAAATTATCTATATCAAGATTAGTATACTGTTAAGGATAACAAATGATATTATAAATAGTATACTGTTAAGGATAACAAATGATAAACTATCTATATCAAGATTAGTATACTGTTAAGGATAACAAATAAATCACTAACCTTTTTTAGAACACTTGTGCTGATAACGTGTTGAAATTAGAGAGAATCAATCAAGAAACAAGCAATACTAGAATCAAACAAGAAATAGGCAATACTAATAATAATACTAATAAGCAAGAGATAATAGATTTTTAGGATGAATTACATCTAACAAATGGCCTCTATTTATAGGTACATTTGATAGTAGTTAGAATAAAGAGAATGATGGTGGTAGTAATGATGGCTAAGATGGTGATGCTAGTAATGATGGTGGTGATAGTGGTGGTCATCCATCATGTTACACCGTGTTACTGTTGAGGTTATGCCCTAAAAATAATGTTTACGACATTTATGAGTTTAATAAATGGTTTATTAATTCTGTTTAACATGCATATATAGTGAGTATAATATAACACAATGAATTAATTGTATGAAGTATGTTCATACAAGGAGAGGTTTAATTCATCAATGTTGGTTCGTAGTCTATTCTAAGACTATAACACAAAGGATGATTATGTTATATAATGTGATGTATCTCCATCACAGGAGTGTTGACTCCTAGTCCAATGTGTTAATGTAATTAAATTACATTGAACAGGTCAAAGGATGATTATCATTGTTTGTTGTCAGTTAACATTGATGATCATCAAAATTACTGTTATAGTAATTGGTCCTTAATTCTGAGGATTAACATATAACCTACATGGGAGTAGTGATTGTTTTGTTTGGCTAATCAGTGAGGTCAGAAACGAAAACGTGATCCAATATTCTGAGTAAGATGGATGGTCATTTATTCCATAGTAGGAATAAGTTAGTTCAATACGGAGTCCACATGAAATGACGTTCACCTGAATCACCTTGTAGGTTCTGATGATCTAGACTGGCCAGTAGTCTCCTAAATTGTTTGGGAGATTTATTAGATCATTAGGAACTATTGCATGGGTGATGGTCAGGGTTAGAATATGTAAATTCACCCTAGGCACTGACAAGTAAAGCCAGGGACGTTTACGAACGTCGAAAAATAGTGGAGGGACTTAATTGCGGTAATAACAGTGGAAGGGTTCCTTTCTAAATATCCACACTTTATGGAGGGTTCAGTTACAAATATTTGGTGGAGTTATTTGTAATTAAAATATTTAAATTCTATTTTGTGTGAGACACAAAGTTTAGAAGTTTAAATATTTAAAAGCCTAAAAGTGTGGGACCCACTTAGACCTAATTAGACTTAGCATAAGATAGAGATTGGGGACCTCTCTATATATAGATATAGAGAGGGGCGTTGATTTTTACCCCAACCATAAGAAAAAACGTCATCCTCTCCCCTTCATCTATCTATGTGTGATCTAGTTACTTCAAGGTGAGAAAAAGAAAACCCTAAGTTCTAAAATTCGCAACAATATCCTGTAGAAAGAAGAAGTCGATTTTTGAGGCACTTTGGTGAGGAATTGAAGGTCGGCTATTTCTGGAAAAGTTGTAGAAAATTCGATTTCCTACAAAAAGCATATATCATACAGACGAAAAGGGTAAACGAGCAAAAAGATATACCAAACATAATCCAGCAGGATTTTTAGTCTTGGGTTTAAGTTTTGTGATGTTTTCTCATCAATTGGGGTGCAAGTTCAACGATCCGATCCGGTAGATCTATCGTGGGATCATCATTAGC
The DNA here is from genome assembly GCA_002174775.1 of Macleaya cordata. Taxonomy (NCBI): domain Eukaryota; kingdom Viridiplantae; phylum Streptophyta; class Magnoliopsida; order Ranunculales; family Papaveraceae; genus Macleaya; species Macleaya cordata. The sequence goes on from MVGT01003932.1 coordinate 153,658, forward strand.
AAACAGCGAAGTTTTGAGGCTACAGTTCACGCTTCAAAGGTATATTTTTCATACTTTTCTATTCAGATCCTATTAACAGTTGGAAGTTCTATTAGGAATCAATTAAAGTTTTTTAAAAACCTTTTATTTTCCGCTGCGTTTTTAACTGGAATAATCGATTCTCAAAAGTTACACTATGTTATTTATAACATATATAGTTTTTCAAATCCATTTAGTACACAAGATTTTATAAAAAGCTGAAACATCTTTTTTATATTGTTTTAAGTTTGTTTAATCCATTTTAATTATTTTAACATCTGTTTAGTCCAATTGCTAAAAACGTGTGGGTTTTTGTTCTTTTAAAATACCTACTTTACCCTTCCTTTAAGTTTGGGACTTGTTTTCTTATTTTCTTATTTTCCGTTTTTTATTTCTTAAATAACTTTTGGAGTTACTCGTTACTTTTTTTCCCTTCTCTCTGCATCTCTAGCATTTTTTCAGCAATGGTGAAGAGATCTTCGAACCGGAGTTATTGAACTTTTTTTTCAGCAACGATGATCGTATTTCTTGCTTAGGTTCAACGATAACGAAGATCTTTGTTGGTCTTTTTGTTGATCTTCATAGTTCATTTGTAGAAATGAACTAAGTTTAAAACAAGCAAGGTATCTATTTCAGGTAAAAAAACAAAAAAGTTAGATTCTATGGAGAAGTTTTAGGGTTTGTTAATGGTGGGGGTGTAGTTGTATTAAGGCTAATTAAAAAGGGCCAAATTTGTCATATTAAGTGTACGCATGCCAAATTATTTTGTTTTGGACTAAATGGATCTATTTTATTTCTTCTCGACCAAATGGACTGAAAAAAAAAAAGTATTTTGGGCTTTTTGACGGTTCTCCCAAAAAAATAAATACCTAAAACTGTTTTAATTAACACATTTACGTGGCATCCTCCTCCTTATAGGAGTTGCATGCATGTTCAGAACTGACTATTTGGAAGTTGTGAGTTGAACGTAGAAAGTATTTACTAGAATGTTGAAAGTATGATTTCTATATTATAGATTTTGGTATCGAATTCTATAAAAAAAAAAAATTATTTTTAAATTTCAGGGTCACATATTTAGTTATTTTTAAATTTCAGGCTCTGCGTACAAAATCTAGATGTCTTTTCTTCCTCCAATGTTGAATTCTCTGCATCTATTACAACACCACGATGTTTTCACTTTTTTTTTATCCTTAAAGTTATGAACTTTTCGATTCAAATCAGACGGCAATAGATTTGATTTTTTTTTTTTAACTATCCTAATCAAATGGCCCACATTAATGAGCACATGCATGATACAGCCTGAATCAATATGGAGGAAAGCTGATCTGTTTTATAGCTTCAAGTTAACTTAGAAATAAAAAAAGACACAAGACCACAAATCCTGCCTTTTGTCATGCCACAACGGTTAGTCCAAATGTATATTATATGATGTTGATGATCTAATTAATACGAGTTTTGCTAGAATAACACCAAAATTTGACACCAAAATATTACATCTGTTTTTTAAAAGTGGTATGAGGGCTGAAATAGAATTAATATCTTTTCAGCAACTATTATGATTGGTTTCCAATCAATAAAATAAGCAGAAGTAATCTTTGGTGTCAAAATCTGGTGTCCCTGTAGTAATGCCCATCCTAGCCCTAACACGCTGTTAGGTCTAACAAGATTTTAACTCTTAGTTGAAAATTTCTAAATTTTAAAAAAATTGAGTTGTCGGTTTTGAAAAACTCCCTTTAGCTTTTCAAATTTCTTTGGAGAAAAAACCTATTTAGAAAAACACATTGGGGATTTTTTTTTTTAACCCCTTTTAACAACAGCCATAATTTATCAGTATAATCCTTGAAATCCATATAATCCATGGCTAAAAATCATCCATCAAAGTGGTTTTCTTTTTTTTTAAGTTGCCAAACATTCTCTTTTTGTTGGCCTGGAAAGTGACACGTGGCAGTACTTGGGGACATCAACACAATCTAATTCAATTCTGGGCTTGCACCTCAATTTTTTTTTTTTTTCTCATAAAAAATAATAACAAAATCAAAGGCCGGCCGAGTACAGCACTACACAGCCCAGGTGTATATACCTTAATATCAAGCCAGCAATACAATTCTAAAACGTGGGGTGCATCATCAGCCATGCACTTTTGTCGTACCATGGCCCACCTCCCCTCCTCTGATCACTCACATAAATAATATAAATTATTAAACAACCTTGACAAACAAAATATAAATATATATATATATTAAAAAAAATTACAAAAAGAATAATAATATATGGATCCATCAGAGAAACAGTTGCACCACCTGACCTTTCCCTACATAAAGGATCCATCTCTCTCTACACCTCAAGATTTCAAACCATTTTTTCTTGTTTTAGAGAGAGAAAGTGAGAGAGAGATGGAAGGTTACAGAACTACTGTTACCCTTCTTGCAGCCATTGCTGTTTTTGTTCTAGTCTTCAACACAAACATGGAGACCTGCTCAGCAGCTACCACCACCACCACAAAGTTCATCCAAACTTCATGTAACACAACTACATACCCAAAGATCTGCATCAAATCACTCTCCTCTTACTCCAATAAAATCAAAACCAGTTACAGAATGTTATGTTACACTGCTCTCACTGTAAGCCTTAAAAGCGCCGCAAAAACTTCGACAATCGTTACAAATTTATCGAGACGTCACGATTTGAAGCCTAGTGAAGCTGCCGCGGTGAAGGACTGCGTAGAAGACATGGGTGATTCGATCGATGAACTTCGACAATCTTTAAAGGAAATGAAGAATCTGAATGGAACTGATTTTGATAATAAAATGAGCAATATAAAGACTTGGGTAAGTGCTGCATTAACAGATGATGATACGTGCATGGAAGGAGTAGATGACGAATCTTTGAAAGGCAGTGTCAGGACGACTATCAGGAACAATGTTGTGAGTACTGCTCAGTTAACAACCAATGCTTTGGCCATTGTTAACAGCCTCAACAAAAAATATCTAAGGCGCAGGCGCTCACATTAGTACTAGCTACTTCATTTTTTTTTTTGGTTATCAAAAGGAGAATTGAATCTCTAGTAATAACCAGATTTGTTAAATTTTTCATGGGCTTTTGAAGAGACCCATTAGGGTACTTCAAGCCCACAATAAAAGGAAATATTGATGGAGTCTAATGTGTGATTATAAAAATATAAAATAATTAGACAAGGCTAATGTTCTCTGTTGCAAATTATATGTGAAGTCTTGCAGTGAACAGTCTGTTTTGTATTTGATCATCACCTGTTGAGTTGTCGAAAATCTCTGCTAGAAATCATATTTGATTGCAGAAATTTTTTTGAAGATTGGAGTAGAAAATGATAAACCTTGAGGGTTGGATAGATGGTTGAGGTTCAAAGCATGATAGCAAGGAAGTCTCGACCTTAATGCATGTCTAGAGCAAAGAGACTGCACGTACCACAAGGTCAAGCAAGGATGAAGACCCAGGTCACCAAAAAAAAAGAGTAGGAAATGATAGCACCTGCACCACAAGAATTACAGTGTAGTTCCTTGAAGCCTGATCATTCACCTGTTCATATAACTGCAATTTTGGTGTTCCAACCCCACAATTCAGCTATCACTCCCAAATCCAACTTCCCCCACACAATTATGCTTGTAGCTGGCATTGAATCACTCAGCTACGCACCAAACTTTTCTTGTAGCAAAATCGTACTCTGCTTAAGTTTTAATAAAGCAAATTCTATAAATCACCCCATGAATATACATTAGAAGACGAGCATCATCATCACAGCTGGTGCAAGAAAGATATATACACGAGTTAACTAACCTTTAAGCAAAGCAAATAATAGCTAAAGTTTTGCAAGTACAAATGGAAATAAGTTAAAAGTTATACACAAACCTGGACTATAACAGTCAAATCTAAAGCTCCAACTTCCAACCATAAATATGGGGATCAACTCATCATAAATATGAGGCAATATATACTGTAAATAAGTGCCAAGAAAGTTTTGATCCCTCCAAAAAATTTCAAGGTTTTGACCTTGTAGCTCAGTTCTGCCATGTGAGCTCATCCTTCAGCACATGCTCCCAATCCGATGATGAAGGACTATCATAACCACCAGCCGGAAGTCGTTTACCCATTCTCTCGGATATGTATGACTGGATAATGGGCTCATCTGGGATACATGCGCGAAACTCTTTTACCATTACTTGTTCAGGAACATCTTCATCCAACACAAGTTCGCCTTCAGAGTAGTTTGCACTCTGATGTTGAACATCACGTATGTTCTTAACATAGGAAGCTCCATCTTCTGATCCGTCTCTGCTAACTGGCCACAGTTTACTCCTCCCTGCAAATCCCAAATCAACCACCTGGGTTGGTCGGGTCTTGATCCCAACATTTCTTACACTTAACCTACCTGGACTGGATGCTTTCTCTAAGGCTTCTGCATTGGCTCCATCATTGGCTGATCCCACCGGTTGTTTCCCTTCTGTACACATGGAACTTGAGTTGTCAACCCGGCATTTCAAAATCTGGAGTCTGGCCATAACTGAATCTTCAACATCTTTTTCCTGATTGATAGTGCTTGGCTGACTTCCTTCCTGGGTTGAGATATTTGTACTTGACCTATTTTTCAGAATATGGAGTCTGGCCGTAAGTGAAGCTTCAACATCTTCTTCCTGATTGGTAGTGCTCGACTGACTTGCTTCCTGGGTAGAGATCTTAGTAATCAAGCTCTCTTTAATATTGGGTGACAATATGTCGAAGCAATTCTGATCACAAGGAACCTTCGAGCTTGATTGTTCCTCCACATTAATAGGCTTTCCTGTTATAAATGATTCTGTAACATGAACTAATGTCATACACAAAAAAAAAACGGATAAAGAATCAGGGACAAGAAAAAATGGTTCACCTTTTTCCTGTTGCAACTTGTATTTCTCCATCTCAATCTTCATGCTTGCAAAGCGAACATTATATTTCATGGAACACAATGCAGCTTCTGCCTCGAGCCATAAATTCTTGTATAACTGAATTTTTGGAAGTGATACCTCTTCATCATCAACAGTTTCCTTCAGAAGCTTCTTTATACGCTGCAGATTAAAACAAGAGGATGAAGCTTTTCTATATTAATCCTCTTTTTCACGGATCCAAAAAACAAAGAAAAAAAAAAGAACAAAGAGGTTAAGGCTTTTTTACTTTTTCAAAACTACAAGCTCAGACTTCATACTAATAACTATTGTCATTGCAAGAAAGCTCAGATCATACCTGGGTCATGCCATCATCTTTCTCGAAGTCTGCATCACCAATTTGAGAGACAAAATCCTGGAACATGTCTTGTTCCTCACTGCACGAAGTAGAGGATATCCTTCCCTTAAGAGCAGTCTGATTGTCAAACTGACTCTGAATAACACTGGCCTCTTCTCTTGTAACCTGAGTCCTGCCTGCAGCAACTTCCTGCAAAAGATGGTACTTGGATTGAAATTAACAACACTAGCGCGTCTTTGGTTCAGATAAATTTGGGATGCCAATTCTCCAAACACAGGCCTCTGAAGATTTGCCTGTGTTTGGTTTTTGGCAAGGTTAATGCAAGCAAATCTCATTGTGATGAACATTCAAAAGAAAGGGGAAAAAAACATTGGTTTTTTTAAGTTTCAAGGGGAGTTTCTTCTTTAATATTTAACTTTACATGAAAATACTATTATGCCCTTAAACGCTAAAATCTCAAGAACAAGCACACTTCAGGGACCAAAATGAAACTGAAAAAGAGTAATCAATTTTATCTTTTTTTTTAAATGTTAAAAAGGAGAATTGGCAGTTCGTGGTTACTGACACTGAATTGAGCACTGGCTTGAAAAAACTACACAAAGTCCACCAAAAGGGGGAACATTAAGTAAATTTGATTTGTATGAAACATAAAAATTTCAAATAATGCAATTCTAGAAGCATGAAATATGATAACATCAGTAAAACGGCCTCATTTTGGGATATCGCAAAACAAAGCACACCCTTAGATTCAGTAGATGTAATTTTTCTTAAAGAACCAAAAGTGTTGTGCTTATTACCTAGATGAAATCAATTATTGTGCACTGCACTTTTTTTTTTTTATATATAATCACATTTTTCTACAAGCAATTATTTTACATTTTCCAGAAAGATTATAATGTACACTTGTAGTTCTAAATTTTTTAAAATACTACATAAGAATTTGTGACCTATATTAACCTATTCTATATGGAAAATCACAATAATTTTCAAGATAATCCACTGTTCCACATAACCTTCAAATAATATTAAATACCATACCTTGTGGGGATCAGGCACTGGTCTCATTAATCCAACCTTCACTGAGGCACAGGAATGAAGATTACTGGTTACACGCTGAAGAATCTCATGGTCCTGTTCCTCCAATACATCTACGCCATTGGAACAACTAGCCAGAAGCAACTCTGACAGGTTATGCATTGCATTAATCAGCAGCCGAGCATCTACTTTTGGTGCCAGTTTCTTAGCTGAAATATCAGATCCTTCCCCAAATAGTTCTGTGTGATCAATGGTTGCATCAACTCCGGAAGATGGCGAAGTTGTGATATGTTGCTTGGCATTGATTGGCACAGGAGATGAACCATTCTTGGCATCAATCCCAGAATCTGCAACTCTGCACTCTGATGCAAGCTGTCCTGTAAATGTGACTGTGTCTTCTTCATTACTTAATTGCATCATTTGAAAAGGTTTGAGGTTTGAACTACATTGTGATACACCAGGCAGAAAACATCCTTTTATTGGTTCTTGGGAGCCATAAGAAAATTGAACCCCATTCCTGTTGCTCACTTTCAAAGACGGCTTTGGGGAAGAGGATGAAAGATTACCATCCCCTGCATGCGCATTTTTATTAGAAACTGAGTTTTCATGTTCTGGAGAAGAAATTGCTACAGTGTCATCATCATTGATCGGAAAAACCTGGGGCCCTTGAATTTTCAGACCATTACATCCTGCTAATTCCTTCACAAGAAGTTGAGGAGTCCCAGCTTCCTTGCCTGCAAATGGAGAAAAACGAAAAGCAGGAGCTCCTTTCCAACAAGGCGAATCCACGGCAGGGTTAAACTGATCAAATGTCTCCAAAGAACTCTCAACAGGATCACCTGCTCCAGCAGTAGCAGCAGCATCAACAGGTGTCAAAGTTGAAGTATCACAGAAGTTAAATTGATTAACTTCATGTTCTTGTTTTCTATTGAAAACATGATTCCAGGAATTGTCAACAATGGGACTATGATTCGAGGGAATATCTTTTCTCATTGGTGACGAATTCATAAAAATGGGATCAATTCTACCCATCTCATTGTTGATACTGCTTATATCAGCAATACTTTCTCTCCGCTCAGCACTCAACTGGATAAGAGGATCCTTTATGTTGGAGGTGGAGGTAGTATAGCCTGCAAGATCCTCATTGTTATCAAACACATTTCCAACTCGGGAAATAAAATTCACATTTGCTGATGTACTTGACTTCTTAGGTGCTGAAAAACTTTTGCCAATGGTTGGAGACTTAGATGTTGCACCTAAGGAAAATGCAGTTGACGGATAAAAGACTGTGGGATCGCCTATACACGAATCTAGTGGTGAGAAACCCCTGTTGAAGGAATTGTTGTTTGCATTAAGCGGAGTCCATGATCCTCGGTATGGCTCCTCACGATAAGGCATTTTAGCATCTTCCGGGAAAACTGAAGAGGAACTGAACATTGATTGTCTTGACATATTACAAAGAGAGGCCCTGGCATTCTCCTCTAATGATGATGAGCATTTAGCATTTAGCAAATCTGTGTCTCTCTGTCCAATATGATATTTTCCTGCCAATGACTCAACAGATTTTCCAAGCAAAACCCCAGAAGCTTCTCCACAAGAAGTCAAACAATCACCAGTAGGAGCTCCTATAACAAAAGACGAACGAATAAGAAGTTGTCACATGGCTGTCAGGGAGCTTAGAAATTATAAGAAAGCTAAGACATGTTTATTCATAAAGGGGAGAATAGAAATACACATATTGAATTTTATATGAAAGGAAATAGGTGCACTAAATTATAGATGGATATTGATATTATAGGCCTAGTGGTAAATTAATATAATATCAGCTAAATGCAAACCATCACATATTGTAATAACTAATACTTACATCACAGACCTAATTAATGTCATTATTCCCAAATCCAACAACTGGTGTTGGGGAGGCACAATAACTTATCCCGTATCTACAAATCACATTCAATCATGGATAATGACATGATTAAAGCACTGATCTATATATGATATATCGATCAGGTTATTACTCAGTACTGGACTTAGCCGAGATTCAGGTGAAACATGATCCCTTCACAACAAGACAAAATTACAGGAGTCCAAATTTTTTTCAGAACTTTTCCATGCTTTCTCAGTCTTACTGGTGCAAAGTTTTTTGCTGAAACCTACATTTGAACTCAGGTCATAAGGGAAAAACCTCAAAGAATGACATGAATAAAAACTCTAGTGGATATAAAAGTTTCTTCGCCTCTTGAAATCATGTCTAAGCAAGCTCCGTCCATGAAACAAGACCGCACAAAAGGAGATCAACATCATGTTTTTAAAAATTAGGTAGTCAAAAATGATACATGTATTTAACTATGTAACAAGGACACTTATCTTTTCTGGATTTTTGACACTTGTGGACACTTCAGCTGGTACTTGCACATAATAATGTTAGATATTGTGTGTACTTGCACATAATCATGTTAGAACATAATATATTGTTCTAGCGGAATGTCTTGTGTATTACGTAACAATGTGAGATCTAAAAGTACAAATAATAACTAAAATTAAAGCATAAAAGAACTGGGACAAGAATATATGTATGTTTGCATTTTGGCTTTTTTCCAACTCACAGTGTCCGACACCTCCTACCAGCGTCTGACACCAACACAGTTCCCGTAAAAAAGATACGATGAAAAAAAAAAAGGTAAAATAAAAATTTCATGTGCATGGGGAAACCTCAATGCTGGTACAATTATCTGCCCTACATCATTGCAAAGTTAATGCTGCCAAGTGGAACACTCTTAGGACCCATTAAATAATATTAGCCCATATTGACTTTCGGCAACACTCTGATCTTTGGGATGATGATCTCTAGATGATTCACCAGAACCCAGCTTTGCACTCATCTATCAGAGGACTCAATGACTCATAATGGAGTCTGAAATCATATGCCAAACCTTATACCAATCATGCAAATTTTTGCACATATATATGCATATTTTTGCACGTCCAATCATAATAGTTGGACCAAAATCAAAGACTAATATCCCTAACTACAAGGCCGCCAAAAGAAATAATCAAAACATGTATTCAATGGAGTGAGAGTTTAGAAACAAGTAATGTTAAAGGAAAAAAGTCATAGTGCTTACATTCCTAAGAAGAGTAAATACAACCCAGAAACTACATATTGAAGATGGAATCAATCTTAAAATAAAATTCACATAAGTAAAAAAAAAGAAAGGAGAGTACCAGGCTGACCCGTATTAGAATCATGATTTGAAGGTAAAGGGTATGAAACAAATACTTCCAAACCAAGAGGAAAAGAAGATACCTTCTTTCAGTAAACTCTTGTTAGTTGATGAACCAGCAACGACCTTCTCAGTCCAGCCCAAACTCCCTTCAGGTTCCTTCCTACTACCTTGCTCCTCCCATTCACTAGTCCTGTTCCAAAAGCCACCCCACGAAGAAGTATAGTCCAAACCAGAATAGCCTTGAATGTAATGGACTGGATTTGACATCTCAAAGGGGGCAGCTACACCAGACAATGTAAGGATGTCAGAACCATCAGGTTTTTTAATGACTACCGAAGGACTACTTTTTTTGTCGCCAATTCCTGCCGGCGGGTACTGAGTCTGAGGATAGTAGGGATCCAAACCCACTTCATTCATAAAATTATTAGCTGCTTTTTCCGAATGCTGAACATGTGGGAAACAACTTGAAGTAGTACTAACAGAAGCGGCGGGAGGACTTAGAATTGGCATAATATTATTAGTACCACCACCAAGATTGCCGATAGACGGAGCATCCAAGTAGTAGGGCTTATTATGCTGACCATAACTGTAACTGCTGCTGCTACTGCTAGGAACAAGACCAGGGGCACAGATTGAATCAAATTCCAAATTAGGGTTGGAAAATGAATCAGATAAGGAAGAAGTAGGAGGAGGGTGTAGATGGAGCCAATTATTGCCATGAGAAGACGAATATGATGAGAAAGCATAAGGGTCTTCAACAGCGAATTGATCCAACCGGTAGGGTTTTGATTTAGGTTTAAGGTGGGATGAATCGATGGTGAAGGGTGGAGCTAAAGGAGACAAATTTGAAGTCGATGAGGAGGATGATGATCCTCCCACTCCACCTCCACCTCCATAATCCAAAGAACCGAAACCCATCATTTTGATTCAACAGATAATCGAGTCAAACTTTGATGATCATCAAGAACAAAAAAACAAACAAAAACGAAATTAAATCAAATTAAAAAAGGAAGATGGAAAGTAAAAAAAAAAGAATTCAATACAAGTAATAGATACCCTAAGAGCAAAACCAGAACGAATTTCCTACTTAGAATCGCACCTGTAATGCGAAACAGCAAGCGATAGTCTTTCTCCCTCCTCCTCTCCTCTCTCTATCTCTCTCACTCCCTTTGAAGAGGAGAGTTCCCAAGCCCTAGGTGGATTTGATGAAGTGAATTTAGTGGACAATGGATCGTTTCACACAGCTCTAAAGCTCTTTTTAGTTTCTTCACGGCTTTTACAATTTACACTATAGGGTCCACACCAAGACGATGGAAAGAGCTGGGCTCATTTTCTGTGATGTTGATTTGTAAACCATAGGGATCATCATCGCTAAGAATTTAGCAGGTCATTGTGTTTCACATGTTATTTACGCTGAGTTTGTACTGAAAAACGAAGCATTAGCTACTATAAAACCCACACATTAAAGGGGCAATTTTGTAACTTTTTAAGAAGAAAAGTCTACTTTCGTAACACCCTATTTATTCTCACATCCCATTTACACTATTTTTGGGTCCACATAGAGATGATCATAAGGTTGATTTGATCTATGTGATAAGTAAGATGATCCATGGCTAATATTGATTTGCATGATAAGGTGACCATCCTCATAAATATTAGTCGTTGGGTCATCTCCACATAGGATTAAAAGGCATGTGAGTGAAGTGTAAACATAATGTGATTAAAACATGTAAGATGGTATATTTGGAAATTTCTAAGACGCAAGCATAAGGGGAATGGTTATCACATTGGTTAATTTTCAGTCGGTGTGAAGCTACACTATAATAGTAAAAATATCATTTTAAAACTTCTAACCCCCAAATCTGTAAGGGTGTTTGAAGTTTTAGAAATATGTCACTTTCAGTGAGAATGATCTATATGGTGAGTCTATCTCACCGAAATAAGCCATTTGATCATCTCCATGTGTAGCCTATAAAGCTGCGTAAAATGGATAATTCAATCATTATTAATTTCTGATCACATTTGATGGAGTTTGAAGTTTTAGAATGAGTTATTTTTTGGTGAAGATTTACATGTTGATGAGATCAATGTGAAGAAGATTTACATACTGAGGAGATCAGCTTAGATGAAAAACAACCACTGGCTTGTCTTTTTATGCCCACACATAGTTAAAGTGCACAAAGTGGATTCAACTGTGCACTCCCCAAAATCAATTACTAAACTAATAATCAGAAAGCATTAAACAAAAGTAAAAAACACAAAGGATTTATGTATTTTGGATAGGTTGCCTATGTCCACGAGCAGAAAATGACCTCAACTTTACTATTCAACGACCAAAATACAAAAAAAGAACTCAGCACCTTAGAACTGAAGTCTCTCTCTTTGATACAAATCAATTGCCTAAGTTCACTGTATGAATAGACTGCCTAATACTTATGAATTTAGAAACCACCCAAATTAGGAAACCTAAACCTAAACTAAATAACAGGGGGTTATTCAATCATGATTTTAATGAAATTATTAAATTAGGTGTTATTGGTTCAAGAATTTGAGAGAATCTTGCAAAGTCATGTGTTATTGGTTCAAGATCTTGTAGGAGTCTTGCAAAGTCATGTGTTATTGGTTCAAAACTTTGATGGAGTCTTACAAAGTCATGTGTTGTTCAAAACTTTGATAGAGTCTTATAAAGTCATGTGTTATTAATTATAGACTTTAAAGTCCATGACTTTGATGGATTTACTTTTTTCATGGAATTTGAAGACTTTTGTGTACAAATTGGCTTGTATGAAATCCCATCAAAATAGGTGGGATTGTGGTAAACTTCATATTATTAATTAATATTAAATTAATAAATAATAATTAAGATTAATTATTGTGGTGGGACTTAATAATAATTAACATTAATATTTAATATTAATAATTAATATTAATAACTAAATATTAATAATTAATAACTAAATATTAGTAACTTATCAATAATTAATAATATAAATAGTTATGATTGATAACTAATAAAAATTATTAATAATGCAAAACTATTATTTATTTATAATCATTACTTATTATTATTAATAATTTATGATAATTATAAATATAAATAATTAATATTAACAAATATAAATTAAACTATTATTGCTATTAATAACTAATAATATAAATAGTTATGACTTATAACTAATGAATGGCCATATAATATAGCTACTACTATGCAGAATGGTACGTGTTAGAGACAATGGCAATAATAGGGATCTCTAGAATCATAATAAATGACATGTTTTTGTTTATGTTTGTATTGAATATGTTTTGTTGGATGTGAGCTTTGTGTGGTTTAACTTATTGAATTTGATTATTAGAATTTATCTATTTTATAAACATGTCCAATATGCCTCTAGAGTATAGAAATTGATGAAGAAGTCTATCAAAATCTACTACTATAAATCATGTAGACATTCCAAGAGTCAGTAGAAATCTATGAATTTTGTGATATTTTGTTTAAATTTATTAATTTTGTTATTACAAAATATTAGGAGTCTGCAAGACTCTGCGCAGGAGTCTGCAGGACTCTACAAAAGTCTGCAGAACTCTGTGAAAATCTGTTGAAGTCCATCACTTTAAAGAGTCCATAAAAGTCTATGAAAATCTGGATTGAATACCCCCTCCCATGTAACAAACTTTTTGATTCGTTGAGGTCTTCAACTTATACTGGTCACAAAAAATCTCTGAACTACCTCTTCCAGAAGATTGGTGTTTGGCAACCAGAAGCAGAAGCACTTCTGCTTCTAAAAAAAGTAAAAGTGCTTTTGAGAAGTAAAAAATAAAGAGAAGTTAATATGGTAAACTATTGACTTATAGGTCTAAAAAAATGATCAGTTATTAGTTGTTACACGGTACTCGAGGAGAAGCAACTTCTAAGAAGTAGAAAAGTAAAAAAAATTTGCTCCAAAAAGAAGTAACTTTTTTGCTTCTAGAAGTTACTTTGAAAAAATGTTACCATACAAACTTTTTTGCTTTTTAACTTATATACGTCAAAAAGCAACTTCTTAAGTGGTTGCCAAACGTCATCTTAAAGTCTAAAACATTCTGCAGCCTGAAGTGGGCTCGCGGCCTAGAGATGGGCTGGTGGCCTTAATGAGCCCATGCCCTTTTGACGGTGTGACTTTAACTTTCAATGTTACCCCACCATCATTCTTATCATCGCCATCATCTCCATCTAGTGTCACGGGCGGATCGGTCGACCGGCAAACACACGCGGTCACGCAGCGGAAATTCATATTACCGACTACCCGTGCGGCACTACAGACTCCCACCTAGTCCATAGTCAGCCTC
>MVGT01003932.1:170521-221978 GCA_002174775.1 Macleaya cordata
ATATATTTATTTAAATAATAATATATACTTATTTTTATCATATAAATATATATGTATGTCAATTATTTTTACATTATTTATTGTATTTTATTAATTTTAACTTTTAAAAATATTATTTTAAATGTAAATTTTTTGTTAGGATGTGATTTGAAGTGGAAATGGGGACCCGTGGGGAACCCGGCCCCTATAGGGGATTCACAATCCCCGCCCCGCTCCGCCCCGAATAGTGATGGGGACGGGGATGGGGAAGGCAAATCCGACCCCGCCCCGCCCCGTTGCCATCCCTAATTTTGTCAAATTCGGCGTCTCCAAATTCTAGACCTATTTTATAAATAAAATTCGGTCAATATAAGCTATACAAACATCGTGCATATACACGAATAGATAGAAAAAAAAAACAAGCAGAGGGGTATCACTGGAGAATATCATAGAGAAAATAAAGGAATTTTGGTAGTTTCAAAATTTTAATTGAATACATAAAAAAAAATTATGGATGGTAAACATAAAGGATTTGAAGATAATTAAGATGGAGAAAATTGGGAGCGAGATTTAAGGAAGGAATGAGGGTTTAGTATGAAACCATATTGTTCAATTTTGAGGGGCAAAAATTTACAATAACATATGAAAAAAAATGTTTTGAATATAAAAACCTAAAAAAAAAATTGACTTAATTAATAGTCAGAATCAAGAGAAGGTATATTGCAACATACCTTATTGTGACACTATTGTAACACACTTTTTATTGAGCCCGATTAGAAATGATTGAAGGACTGATTTTTTTAGCGCAAATGTTCTCCTTATCATGTAGATAACGAGGTATATCGCCGTGCCTCCGGCACGGCTCAAAACCTCCGGAGAGAGAGAGAGAGGGCAGGGCGCAGAGAGGGGGAGGCTGAGATCGAGAGAGAGGTAGAGAGGGCAGGGAGAGAGAGAGGGGAGGGCAGGGGGCTTATGAAGCAGCACAATTTATGAAAAGGACAACTATACCCCCCGTCCTGAATTGTATTATAGATTATATCCCAAAATCATCTGCCCCTTGTAAAAGTTTTAACCACATCAAAACTTTATCAGAAATCAACGATCTAGAAAAATGCTTAAAATTTACCAATTTTTCATAGGCTGATTTGAAGGTGTTAGAAATTTTAGAATTAGTTGATTCTCGAATATGATCTCTATATAGCGAGGAGAAATTCTCATCGAAAATTAGCTCTTGAATCATTTCTAAGTGATCCCCATTAGAATTGTGTTGCAAATAGTGTCGCAAAGTATGGTGCAATATCCCTCCTCAAATAGATATTGGAACTATCATTTACAGCCATCCAAAGAGGCGGAACTAAGCCCCACCAGGCTTCGTTTTTGGGATAGCCGGGATCCCACGTTGATTTCTGATTTCAATGTCAGCTCCAGGCCGTCGATGCTTCCTAATTCAAAAGTGAGTCCAAAGCTGGGAATAAGGGGGGAGGCGGATACCTCTGCTTATTCCGTAGGTTATGCAAAAAAAGTTATGAACATACTAAAAATGAATCGGTTTTACTGACCTTGACAGACTCAGCGACAACGAGTTGCTTATCAGGTCCGAAAGCGAGTCCAAGGGGTCGCCCACCAACATATACCCAATTCTCCACCTTCACATGATCTGCTCCTCCCGACTCATCGGTATTCAACTTGACTCGTTTTATCCACCCATCATCACAACCCGTGTAGATGAATCCTGACTCGGCATCATAAGCAAGGTCTTCAGGACCCGGCAAAAGCCCATCTCCGACTCTCTCACTCACGTTCAGTAGGCGACTGTTATGCTTCGACACGGTGACAGATGCCCAAGACAAGCTGAATTCGGGAAGTGATGCAGCATCGAACTCGTCGACTCGGTAGAGAACCACCGCAACCACCACGGGAACCACCACCAAAAATAGAAGCCCAGCCCACAAGTTTGTTCGGTTAGTGGTGGTTGTAGACGAAGAAGACAACTTCTTTGACTCGGCCATGGCTGCAGCTTGTTTAACTCGGTGTAGAATAGCAAATATTCACTTCCTCTCTCTAAACCTCTCTCTCTCTCTCTCTCTCTCTCTCTCGAATCTTCATTGATTTTATGCGGGCTTTTATGAGTTGGGTTGGACTGAGTTGTGTGGTGATTCCCAGAATTGAAAACTCCGAGGTGATAGATAAAATGAAATAAATGTTTTATACATGATATACTGCTCCTTAAAGATGCCACGTGCACAATTATAGTGGGACCACTACGTTTGATCAAATATTGGTTAATATGTTTAGATCCAAGACACTGAATCAACTTAATCAGGTAGGCCGGAAGTAGGAAATCAACACTTGTTTTTTCTATATTTTGGCAACCGTGAGGATAGGGGAAGTTTAGGGTTATAGTAATTTTTTATAAGGTTGGATGGGTGTGTACACAAATCAAGTTGATAATGAACATACGGGACATTAAAGGAGTTTTTTTTTTTTTTTTGGGTATAACATTAAATTGAGTAATGCTATTTGAAGTAGGGTTGTCAATGGATATTCGAAAATCCGAATTCGTATTCGATTTTTAGAATTTTATCCGAAATTTTCGAATTCGGATATTCTTATCGGATGTTTTCATCTGATTCGGATTCGGGAATGACATTATCCGATCGGATAATTATCAGAACCGAAATAATATATTAATAATAGTATTTTTTTTGTAATAACCCTTAGGCTTTAAAAGACAACTTTTTTTATGAAATCCTAAAATCCCTCTCCCTCTCTCCACTTCTTTTTCCCCCTCCTCAGTCCTCCGTTTCTCCTCTCCGTCTAACCAACGACGACACTTCACTAGTCACAGAAGCACTTCAGAAAAATTTCGGTGTTATTATTTCATTTTTTTGTTGTGATTTAAGCAAAACAGTAGGAGTTAGTGAGAGTTAGAGAGAGAACGAGAAAGGGAAGAAGAGAGGAAGAAATGGAAGACAGGGAGAAGGGGAAGAACAAGGAAGAAGAAAAGAAAGAAAGAAAGAAAGAAAGAGAGAAGGGAGAGAGAGAAGATAAGAAGAGGATGAAGAAGATGGCGATGGTGATGATGATGATGATGATGACGACAGTCGACGGAAGAGAGAAAAACAGTTGGAGGAGAAGATGAAAATGAAGTTAATTCTTCAATTCTACCTAGAAATTCATGAAAGAGAGGTAAAATTGACAACCCCAAACCCTCAATTTATTATTCTTTTTGCTGAAGTTCTTCAAATAAATCCCAAATTAAATCCTTATCAAATTTAAGGGTTAATTTCTTCAAAATCATAACCCAAAGATGTAATACCCTGAATTTTTCAGTTCAAATTCGCCTTGGGTCTAACCTGAGAACTAGTATTATGAAATTATCTTAAATTGAATTATCTTTTGTGCAGTCATCTTTTGTAATAAGATCTATATATACATATTTATGTATGGGTTAGATGGGCTAATCAAATAATTCAGGTAATGGACTTGGCAATGAAACTATGGGTTAAATGGGCTAAGCTCATCTTTACTTATTTTGGATTAAGACAACTCAACATTTTATAGGTTATTATTTATATTTTCGTATATATGTTCATCAGTATACTTTATACTTATTTTTAGACATTTTATGGTCCAAATTGGCCTTGGGCTATTTCTGATGAAATTGTAGCTCTTTGAATCTAGTTTTCAAAATAGTATGGTGGGTGATATTCAGACTTATGGTCTAGGAGTTATGATCATTAGAGTATAATGTATACATATAGATAATTTATTAAAGAATAATGTTTATTCACTCAAAACTTTTGATTTAATCCACAAGATCATTTTGATTGGTACATGTCTTCAAATCATTAAACTAGGGACATAAGTCACATAAGTCATTTTGATTGGTACATGTCTTCAAATCATTAAACTAGGGACATAAGTCACATCAAAGTTTTGGTACACAAAAGTTTATCTAGTATTTACTATTTTTATTAAATATTTGACTAAGAATAATAATAATAAAGATTTTTTCTAACATCTACCTCTATCACCACTAGATAGTGGTAGATTTACTACAATCACTATCACCACTAAGTATGATGGTTAGTCTACCACCACTAAGTGGTGGTTAGTCCACCATTATAGTGGCTAATCCACCACCATTAATTTTATGATTCCATTTTCACTTATATAAAGAGGTAGTTTGTAAAGACAAGAAGGGGGGAGGGAGATAAGAAAGAAGAGAGAAAGAGGAAGAGATATTTTAAATTAGAAATAAGAATTTTCAACATCAAAAAGAGAATTTTTATACTAGATTTGGAAGCAAATCAAAGGAGGAGCTACTAATTCTCCTTGAAATAACTCTAAGGGGGAAGAAAATAGGGAAGAAGAAATTAGCCATTACTCAAGATTGGACCGTTGGATGGTCTTAAAAATTGAGTATGATGTAGATGAGATATTAAAGTATACTTGGTTAAAATATCAGCTTATTTGGAGAAGTTTAAGTACTCCAATCACAATAAAAATCGCCATTTTTGTTAGAGGAACAAAAATAGCGAGTTTGAAATAATAAAATTTATTACTCTCAAACCTACCGTTGGATCTGTCTAATATTTTTACACAAGTGTTATGGGATAAATTAAATCCTACTGTAAAAATTTTAAGTCAATTAGATGAAGGAAAGACCTTGATCCATCATGAAAACCCTACTGGAGTTGCTACTATAAATTGTAAGTAGTTGGTTAATTGAAGGGTATGGACCAAAGATCTACCGTTGGATTGGTAAATATTTCATATATTTATTTGTTAATATATACATATATATATCATAGAAAAAGATAAAGGGTTACCAGTACTATTTTTAAATTTATGATTCACCTTGGTTAAATTCTATCTCGTTTAGACAAGTCCTTACATGAGTAGAATTTCTGGTATATGTTTGATAATCTGGTTACTTCTCTTTGATCGTAGATCTGATTAACGATCCGCTTGATGTTCAAAAACTAGACAAATATTCTTGTTTATGTTAAAATTTGATTATTTTTTAAGTTTATTTACTATAGTTTTGATTTATCCAAAGTTGCTGAACTGTAATAGAGACCTAGCTAAAAGTATTTTGTTTAAAGTTATGAACTACGTAATGCTTGATCCCTAAAGGGTACGTAGGCAGCAGTAATGACGGTTCAGCATAAAATATTCTCAAACTATAAACATTGGACCATTCATGAGCTAAAGGTATACTATTTATTTTTCCTATAAATGGTACAATATTAACTTGGGCGTCAGAGTGTTTTCTTTTGTTTTGCAGGTACCCTCCACTATTGCCTTAAGAAAAATGGGTAGGAGTCCACAAATGTATAATTATTAGATTACAAGATGCATTTCAAGGATATTTACGTGAATTAGAACATTGTGGTTAAATATCTGGTATTAAACCATGAAGTAAATTATTTTTTTTATGCATAACGTTTTAACCATCATAGTAAAGTTAAACTTTTGTGCATGTCTTACTTAATTCATCATGATATGTTCTACATTTATGTAGACTTATAAAAAAAGATATATATATATATATATATATGTAGACTGTTTTTCCTTTATGATGAGAACACACGAATTTTGAATCTTGAATTCAGAATTTACCCGTGATTCAGAATTTGAGGTGTTACAAAAGAACCTGAAATTGATTTTGATTTCTGTGGTTAAATTTTAGTGAACTGATTTTGTTGTGACATATCAAAATTGAATGAACTTATCGGTCGAATCGGATAATATTCGATATCTGAAAATATTATCGGATTCGAATTAGGTTATTAAGTTTTAACATCCGTCAGATATCGGATCGGATTAGGATGTTGATAAAACAATTCGGATTCGAATGTGGCCATATCTAGTCCGATAGGATACCGTTTACACCCCTAATTTCGAAGAACCAAATGTTAGAAAAAATGTTATGCACAGAGAATGTAACTCTATGGATTTGGAATATGATCCTACAATTTAAATCAAATGGATCCCACAAATTCACTTATTTAAATCAAATAGATCTCACAAATTCACTTAGAACCCAAGATTATTTGTTTCATTGAAATGATATAATTTTCTTTATGTTACGCAATAACTCACAACCATAAATAAAGAGATAGAAAATATAGAGGAGGAGAGTTGATCTTATTGACATCTTTCAAGTAAGGTTACACAACACATATTTATAACCTACACAAGACTTGATCGTCAAGATAAGTGGCTAAGAAGGCTGCTCAATAGCTACTTCTTTGTCAGATGAGGACCGTGGAACCCAAAATATATCGTGTAATCTGTATTCTAACACTTCCCCTTTTTGAGTACCACCAAATTCAGATGATTGCCTCATTAAAACCTCCGCACACAAAACCCTTTAAGAAAAAGTGTGCAAAGAAAGAGTACAGCCCTATATCTCGAATAGGTTTAGGACGCGTTTTAGTTGCCTCATTAAAACCTTACCAGCAAAACCTAAAGGAAAAACAGCACAAAGGAAAAAGAGTACAACACGCATAATGTCCGGTCACAGCGGGATAACTTACCCTGATGTAGATGCTACACCTTATATGAGCGAATATTTCTATGCATTCCTATGACATATACCAGTTTCTCAATTGTGGTTATCGACAATGTCTTTTTAAACATGTCTACTAGATTCTCCAAAGAACGAACTTGTGTAACGTCAAATTTTTTCTTCTCTTGGAGCTCATGGATATGGTAGAACTTTGGTAAGATGTGCTTCGTTTTATCATTTTTGATAAATCATCATTTTATTTAAGTGATGCATGCAACATTATCTTCTATATAGTCGTTAGTTTGTATTCGATAGTTTGAAGTCCGCAACTATTGTTGATATAGTTAATTATAGACCTGAGCTAAAAACATTCTCTGCCCACTTCATGAAGTACTAGAATCTCTGAATGGTTTGATGAAATCGCAACCATTGTTTGCTTAACCGATTTCCATGAGATTGCAGTTCCTCCATAAAGGAATACATAACCAGTCTGTGACCTGGCCTTATGTGGATCTGATAAATATCCTGCAATGGTATACCCCACTAACTCTGGTTTGCCATATCTTGGTTAATATAACCCCAAGTCTGTAGTACCACACAGATATCTCAGAAGATGCTTAATTCTGTTCTAGTGCCACTTTGTAGGTGCTGAACTATGTGTTGCAAGTAAATTTACTGCAAATGCTATATCAGGTATGGTATAACCTGCTAAGTATAACAACGCACCAAATGCTCTAAGGTAGGGCACCTCAGGCCCTAAGAGCTCTTCGCCTTCTTCTGGTGGGCGAAAGGGGTCGGGATTCACATCTAACAATCTCCCTACCATAGGTGTGCTCAACAATTGAGCTGCATCCATCTTTTAGTATAAGTAGCCTGATTGACTAATATGTCGCTATTGAGATGCTCAATTTGCAATCCGAGGCAATACTTAGTACTTCCGAGGTCCTTCATTTCGAATTCCTTTTTCAAGTATTTAACGGCTTTCCTGATCTCCCCAGGAGTCCCGATGATGTTCAAATCATCGACATACACTGCTATGATTGCAAACCCTTTGTCTGATTTCTTAATGAAAACGTATGGGCATATATGGCTATTTGCAAAACCTTAGGCTTTCAAATACTCAGTCAACCTATTATGCCACATGAACCCTGATTGTTTCAATCCATACAGTGATTTATCCAATTTGATAGCGTATGCCCCTCGGGCATTGGGCTTACATGCTTCCGGAAGCTTAACCCCTCGGGCAGCTTCATGTAAATTTCGGTATCTAATTTTTGATATATATACGATGTTACTACATCCATAAGACGCATGTCTAGCTCATTCTCAACAACTGACAGACTGAGTACGTAACGAAACGTGATTGCGTCCATGATTGAAGAGTAGGTTTCATTTTAAATGATGTCAGGTTTCTCCGAAAATCTTTGTGCAACTAGTCTCGCTTTATATTTAACAATTTCTCCAGATTCATTTTTTTCGTTACGAATACCCATTTATAAACGACAGGTTTCATAGCATCATGCCTTCAAACTATTTATCTAAATACTTCCTGTTTGGCCAGAGACTCTTACTCTGTCCGGATCACAGATTCCCACTGTGGCCAATTTTTTCGACGATGACACCCATCAACAGTTAGTGGTTTTGCATCCTCATCTAGAATAGCAATGGCAAAGTAAAATTTGTTGTTAACAACTACTTTAATTTGATCCCATCTCTTATACTTACAGATTCATTTTATTGAGATCTCAATCACCTCCTCGAGGTTTAACTGTAAAGTATTGATGGATCGTGTAGCTGCTATAACTTGTTCTATGGGTGGCGTCTCATCATGAGCGATGACTACTCCAGTAACCTTCTCATTTTGAGTGCGGACTACACTGTTAGTCCTTTATCTCCTATTCTGCCTTCTACACGTGGCAGAATCCTTTGTTCCAACGGATTGGCCACGTCATTCACGTGCCTTTGATTCATTTGCTGGTGTAACAGATGTTTCTTCAAGACCTCTATCCGTGTTGCTGCATTACTTGCTAGATATGCACTTTCATCACTTTTGTTGCATCATTAAATGCGCCAGACAATTCTTGATCAACTCTCTTGAGGTGATGAAATCGTTGAACATCTTTGTCACTTTGATTAGTTTGGGGATCTAGATGAGACAACAATGGTGATCCTTAATAAATTTTACGGCATTGTATTGTCTTATCTCCCCCTAATGCTAGAAATTATGTCTCATCGAAGTGACAATCTGTAATTTTTGCAGGAAAGACATCGCCTAGCATGGGTTCCAAATATCTGATAGTAGATCGTGAATCAGAACCCATATAAATGCCTAGGCAGTATTGGAGACCCAGCTTTGTGCGTTGCGATGTTGCTATGAGCACCTGCACGGCACATCCGAATGGACGTAAATGGGCGATATTGGGCTCCTTGTCCGTAACTAGTTACTTTGAAAATATTGATAATATGCCATTTGGAAGAATCCTGATTAATGTTGCGGCATGTAAGAAAGTATACCTGCAATTAGAGATTGGAAGATGTGTACGCATTAACAGTGGTGTAGTGATCTCTACAATCACTTGATCAGATTCTCCATCATACCATTTCGCGTATGAAAATTGGGTACTAGATGCTCGATATCTATACCATGGGTAATACTGTAATCATCAAATTCTAGGAGATAAACTCACTAGCTCTATCAAGTCTCACAAACTATATGATGTGATTCAGGATATGAACCTGCAATCATATGATCTGCACTAATAAACGTGACAACGCCATATTCCTAGTCGAGAGTAGGCAAACATTAGACCATCTACATGATGCGTCTATTAAGACCATATAGTACTGAAATAGGCCACTGAGTGGATGGATAAATCCACATATACCTCCATGGATGCGATGGAGAAAGGCTGGGGTCTCAAACCCCACTTTATTATGGTCTGACTAGGTTATTAATTTTCCTTGCGTACAGGCGATGCACCGTTTATAGAAGAATCTTCTGGTCTTGTAAGGATAGTCCTATTGCATTATTGATAATCTTCATTATTTATATGTCTAGATGTCCACGACGATCCTAACGATAATATAATATAGCTGAGAGGAATGGTTTGAAAAAATTTCAACATCGGTTTCTGACCATTAACTATAGATGTTATAGTTTGCATTTTATATTCATTATCATGAATATCTGTAAAACTCAGTGATCTCTTCAGATTTACTCGAGTATAGGGCTCTTTAATACAAAGTATTAGTCTATTTGGGAGTAATTGAACATGCATTTGCAATGCCCCCTGCCATATTAGCTGCATTAGATATGGTTGTGAACTCACCTTCACATTTGGTCAGATTCGAGAAGAATTGTCTTCTTCAAAATATAGAGTTTGTAGTACCACTGTCCACTTGACACGTGTCTACTTTTATGATTTTATCAACATGGGCACTGTATCCAACTAGATTCATGTGGGTATAAAGTCTCTAACCAATAGAAAAAATAATTATGCAGTTTAAAATACAACATGTAACTAAACACATAATCATTAGAAATAATAATTGTTTTAAATTAGCATCATTCAAATAAAACAAACTATTAAAGTAGTGTATAAACTGCCAACAAGATTTAATACTAATTAAGAAAAAAAATTAATTAACTTAATTTTTTCGTCGTCCGCAACATCAATATACTTGTAGAAGTCCGATGAAATACACTTTGGATCATCGAAAAATACGTGATAAGCCTCTAACTTATTTTTAGACTGATAGAACTCCTCTTTAAGTCTTGCATGGCAGGTCCTCGACCAATGCCCGATCTTTTCGATACTAAAGCATTTAACAACCACATTTGGTTGTTCTTTCCCTTTTCTCATTTTGCTTTGTGGGTTAGGAAACATACTATTTATTTTGCCAAGTTTTTAGTTGTTTGGGAATTTTTTATTTCCAATATGTTAGCACCCACCAAAGTGACCTATGTTCTGTCCCTTGCCACAGTCTCTACCACGACGACGTCCTGCAGCTGGCACTGATCGCAAACGCTTCTGGCGCAGGCTTACTACTTGAAAGTTTAAGCTCATGATTCTTCATTAGGAATTCATTATTCTATTCTGCTACAAGCACTGATCGCAAGCGCTTCTGGCACAGGTTTCTATATTGTCTTTGTAGAACAATGGTTGTGACATAGGACGTGCTTAGAGTTTTTTTCGAGCATATCGAACTCTATAAGCGTATCTCCACATAGCATCATAATGAAGATGATTTGATAGATTGTTGAACTGTATTCAGCCACTGATAGATAACTTTAGGTAGTATGACAACCTATGTCTATATCTCACCTTTAGTTTATCTCATCGAGTTAGTGGGGCACAAAGAGTGAGGTACTTTATCTTTAGTTCCTCCATCTGAAATATCACCTATTCCTAGGTGAATGTCTAATCTAATAAACACTAATCTAAGTGTATATGGAAGGGGGATCAATATCTACCTATTTAATAATTAATTCACAATGAATTCATAATAAGTAGAAATTGAAACAAGCAAGTATTGACTTATTTGATTCTCGAATGCGGAATTAAGAGAGAATCAAATATTTCAATATTGCACAAAAATCATTCACACAAATTAGCATTCAACACAAATGATTTTTGTTGACGGGGAAAACCTAACGGAAAAAACCCCGGGACCTAGTCCAGAAATTATCACTAAGAGTTGTGAGAAATCTTACAACCGTTCACATCGACAATACGACTCCCTCATGCAAACTCGACCGGTCTTTCTCCACGACCCGAATCCACGAATCGCCTCTTCAATGATATGTGCGTCACCAACTCGGAATCCACAAAGCCTCGCACTTGTAGCTCGAATCCTCAAGCCTCTTGTACGCCTCCAACCCGGAATCCACCAAGCCTCGTACTTGTATGCTCGAATACACGAGCCTGCACCTCGCCGGAACTCCACCGACGAACTCACCGGAACTCCACCGGTGACTGTAATGGTGTTTGAAGATTTGGGTGTTTCTTCAACACTCTATAGCTCTCATGCTAGAATGATATGCAATATCTAGCTAAAATGAAAAGCCCTATGAGAGTAGAACAAAATCAACTCTCAAGAAGGAGATAGCTCAATCTCTCTCAAGATCTTGAAGCCCTAGCTAGTTGGAGAAGATGACTACAATGGTTTCTCCCTTCTAAGCTCTAACTCTCTTCTTCTTTCTAGATGCGTGACCTAAAATGGTTTGCCTCTCTTCTATATAAAGAGAAGGAACAAAACCTAAGGTCATTTGGGTCAAAAGACCAAAAGGGTATCAAACCCAAGGTCTAAAAATCGCGCAGAACACAAATCCCAGAAGGGTGTATCGATACACCTCCATAGGGTATCGATACTGAGCTAACAGGAGAGCTCAGTATCGATACTCCCTTTTAGGGGTATCGATACACACTGGGAATTTTGCGAACTGCCCTTAGTATCGATACTTCTAGAGATGGGTATCGATACGGGCAGCGAAGTATCGATACCACCTTCAGAGGGTATCGATACCACCCTGCCCATAAGCTAGGAAAGCTTCTAAAAAGAGTTCTACATTCATCCTAGCTTATGTGGCTAAGTCTTAATGCATTCTAACCACCTATTAATGAAAAACATGGTAACTTACCAAAGTGTGGTGAGTTCCGGTGGTGAGTTGAGTCCGTTGGCATGCTTTCTCTTCGATCTTCGATGGAGTGTGAGTTTGCACGAAGGATACACCCTAACTCTAACTCAAGCATGGACTTACAATTGAGTACATTGTCTCACCATGAACATTGACAAACCCAAAGGGACCTTTCACCATCCTAAGATGTCTAAGGAAGCATAGAGTCTTAACTTTATTGGAAGATGACTCATTGTTGTCCTAAACAATAGTCGTCTCCATTGCACTGGATGCTATGATG
The DNA here is from genome assembly GCA_002174775.1 of Macleaya cordata. Lineage (NCBI taxonomy): Eukaryota > Viridiplantae > Streptophyta > Magnoliopsida > Ranunculales > Papaveraceae > Macleaya > Macleaya cordata. Next base: position 182,939 of record MVGT01003932.1, read on the forward strand.
TAACTCTGCATCCATGCACCAGGTGAGATAGTAATCTTCGAAAAGGTTCAATTGTGGGTAATCCACATTTAGTTTTCGACATCTATCATGCAATTGCATATAATTATATGGTAGGGATTGAAAAACTATCCACTAGAGAAAACAATCCATGATATATATTGTATTTATAAGCATGATATAATACATGGTATCTTAGTCAAGTGTCATATATGAGAAAAATAATAAAAACACATTATATACACATTATTATTATCATGTAGGAGTAAGAAAAATATGCTTTATGTAATTCTACATGTCTAAACTCTCCCCCTGATTTTAGAAAAATCCAGAAGAGTCATGTGAATTATAAATGATGATCACTTTTATGTTTCCTTAACAATTAGGGTGAAATCCTAAATTTTTCAAGCCTTAATAAAATATTTAGCCAATTTCTCAAATTGCTACAATATTTAACATGTTAATATATTGTGAAATTTAGGGGGATCAATTAACAACTAATTTTTAGGAGATCCGATTACTTAATAACCTCGAAGAAATACATTAAACGTTCCTTGAACTAAGTGCATATAAAAAAAATTTCAAACTTCTTTTGAATTAAAAAAAATGTGCCAAATAAACAAGTTGTAAGGTGGTTTGTTAGCAAAGACTTAGTTGACCCAGCTCGGTCAAAAACCCAAAAATTTATTTTACCCAATTTTCTAAATTGCTAAAAAAAAAATGTATTTTTAGCCATATAGACTTGTTATACAAATACACTACTTAATGTTCAAAAAGTTACTGACCTTCTCAGAAATTACAAAAAGTAGTTTTGTACTTTTTCTCAAAATTATAGTTAGGTCTTTAAACTTTCTCAAAAAATACAGTTAGGTCCCTAAATTTTCTCAAAATTATATTTAGGTCCCTAAAGTTTACCAAAATTATAGATATACTCCTTACTATTTCAAAAATCACAAATTGATCCCTCAACTTGTCCAAAATGGCAAATAGGTCCCTGAATTTCTCGAAATTATAACTAGATCATAGATTAGTTTGACAGATCACTAGTACCGAGTCAACTCAACCAAATCAGTGAGTGGACTCATTGTTTTATGCTATCAAACAAACATACTTATTAACCTTTAATAAGAGGGCCCACAAATTTGAATACTTTTTTTAACCAATAATTATGTTTTTTTTTAAACTATGGTATCGTAAGAGAAAATGCTTTTGAAGAAGAAAAAAAACACCGTTTAAAAAAAAATAGAAAGCATATCCATGAATTTAGGCTTTTTCTATTGTGCTTCTCTTTTTTCTCTTCCCTACTCTTATTAATTTCAAACAACCTCTGTTATTTCTAAGATTCTCTATCCAGACGATGGTAGGAAAAAATATTGAGTAATAGAGAGAGCTTACATATCAGATCAAAGATCTAGTGAGGTGAGGTAACCTGTGATCTGCATGTTGCAAAAGCAGCAGAGCGTTGATAAATGTTCCACCTCGCGAACAAGTAGCAGATCAGAGGGAACACAACAAGAAGCAGTTGTATTTCGCGATTTCATGGCGGTGCAGGCGGCATGGGCCTCAATGGCTGGTTCTGTACAGCAACCTTGGTTATCTTTTGTTGCGATTCTACAAGTTCTCTCACTTTCCTTACAACTGATGATTTGTAGGTTGACGCTCGCCTCCTCTAAGGAGGGTTTTTCGGCGATCAACATCTTTCTTTGCTTTGATTAGAGCAAACGTGCTGATAACGTATTACGCAATAACTCACAACCATAAACAAAGAGATAGAAAATATAGAAGAGGAGAGTTGATCTTATTGATATCTTTCAAGTGAGGTTACACAACACATATTTATAGCCTACACAAGGTCTGATCGTTAAGATAGGTGGTTAAGAAGGCTGCTTAATGGCTGCTTCTTTGTGTTTTAACACTTTGGTCCATTTAGAATTTTTATAAAGTGAAAAATCTCCAGAGTTACGCAGGGGAAAAAGGCTAAAAACTCATTAATGAACTATTAAATATACCACGCGGCCGACGTCATTGTCCTTCAATACAGTTTAACGCGATTTTTGTCACAGCAAAATGTACTATTCAGTGGTGTACTCTAATTTTGTATTATTTTTTAGGCTGTCTTTGTTTCTATTTACAGTACTAGTAATGTTTAAAAAATGGGTCGTTATAATGGTAACGGCTTTAAGCCGTTATGTTATATCACTACAATACCGTTATATGATGATGACTGTTTTTACGGTTATAATATGCGTTATTTTATTAAAAAACGGAAAAATAACATATAATACAATTTTAATCTCTTTAATTTTTTTTATAATTAAACACATTTATTTTCTATTATAACGACCGTTATTTTTAATTATTATGGTGTTTTCTGATTGAACACAAATATCGGTTTGAGCCTGAAAACTGTTGTAACGGTAACGATCCCCTACTGCTACATCGTTATAACGGTTGCTTTCAAACATTGCAACTGTCTAACTGTGTTATTTTGCATGTTATTTCTGTCGGTATTTGATAAACCAACCTTTAGTCAATTAATCGGTACTCAGCTTCTCGGATGAGTTTGAGGGATAACTTCCACCTTAGTACTTTACTTACATATCCCTCAAACCTCTCCAATATGGAGGTTTGAGGTTGCCATACTACTTGCCCTAAGGGGTTGATTAGGACATTCAAAATAGATGGAGATTCCTCAATTAAAGGGATTCCTATAATATTCAATTTAATTAAGGGGAAGCTCATTTAACTAGGGTGAGAGTGGCGGATCCACCTTGAAGCAAGGGTGGTCAGTTCTATTTTCTAACTAGTTGATATGTGTGTTTGTTGACCACCCTACTGATTTGCTACTAGCCTAGGACCAAGGTTAATTGTAGGACGTTTGTTATAGTAAGAGTATGATGACACCAGTACACTCCTTAGTAGAAGTGTTAACAACCTAACGTCTAGCTTGTGGTTTACTATAGAGTGAGAAAGTATAGAATGAGAAAGATCTGACGAAGATTACCTCATCGTTTAGATCAGTTATGGGTCGTTTCTAAATGAGCCCACCTAATGCCTACTTTATTTACATTCTACTTACACCTATTTGTGGGCACATGATGTAGTGATGATTCAATGACAGATTTTTAGTTTGATGATCTCCACCTCATGTGGGTCCCATAGAATAGTGTAAAAAAGGTATAAATGCAATGCTAATAGAAAAAAATTAAAGGATTTGCCAATCGCAACTCATCATTGAGCTGGTCAATGCTGACCTAGTCAACGTCGACTTGCTCACCCTAAAAAAAATTCCTGAATCCGCCACTGGTGAGGGGATCTTCATTTCTTTCACTACCCACAATAAACACACCCACCCCTTCTACCATCGATCACCATCCCCACTGACACCAAGAACATCACCTCCATCACCAAATTTCTCTCTCTCTCTAAAAAGAACAAAAAAGAAGAAGATAAAATAGACAAATAGTAAACGTACATCAACAACCACTACCACTGTCACACCCCGATTTTCGGTACTCTAAATCCGACCCGATTCGCTGAGTCCGAAAACTAAAGCGTGATTAGTGTAATAGATGTGTAAGTAAAAATAATAAATAAAAATCATTTATTATACTTTTGAAAGACAATAAATTTAAAAATATTTTATTAATGGTCTACTTTAGTCAACATTGGTTACCTTAAAGTCAGGCCTAAGTCAACCAAGTCAATGTAAATGTCAACTTAAGTTTCTAACTAAGTCAAAGTCAAGTCAAGTCAAGTCAACCAATATTTAGGTCAGTGCTCATTGACTCGTCAAAAGCATTCCAAATCAAAGAAAAATAAAAATTTAATGTTTGAATTCAATTTATGTTTCAACTGCGCACAGTTGAGTAAAATGGACATATCTACTTAATCGTAAGTCTGAATTTTACAAATAACCCCATTTTAAAAATTAGATTCATAGATCTACAATTTCATCGGAGTCCGAGGCCAATTCTGAAAATAAAGGGCCCAAATATGCATCTGAAGTAATAATACGGACGTGTAAAAACTCAGAAAATATAATTTCAGCTTTTTAACAATTTTTATAAAATCAGTAACTTTAAAGAGAAATTACTCTCTAATCCGAAATTAGAAATACATGGAATAATACCTTTTTGAAAAGAAAAATTCGAGATCTATAATTTTGTCAGAAATAGACTCAGCTCAATTTTGACCGGAACATGCCCAAAAATACTGTTTTGTAAATCTGACCGTGTGAATTACAAGAATTATACAATTTCATATAAAATCTGATTAATTTAATTATTCATGATAATAATTAAATATAAATTAATACATAAATTATACAATTTAAAACTTAACATCTAAGTTTATATAATGTTAAAACAATAAGAATTAATACAAATAACCCTTATCCCAAGTGATAGAATAGTAGTTTAATTCATCAGCTATATTTATACAAATTTGATAACACAAGCTATCTGCTTCTTAATCTGTACATCTTTAAATCATTCACCCTCAACGTAACCTGTGGAGGGAATTTAGGGGTGAGTAAAACTCAGTAGGTGCAAACTATCTAAAAATACTAGATTTGAAACATGCAAAAATCACCATATTAATGCATCAAAAAGAGATTTTTCTTTTTAAATAATTAACCATTATTTTAGGTCCATTTCATCGGTGTCCACCCTCTCCTCAAGTCGGAACTCAACGGTACCTGTAGGTGTTATGGGGGTCTCCTATTACCGATACCATCTAGATTTGTTTTTAATCTAGATAACAAGTTATTATTAAACTTCCTTTAATTTATTTTTCTTATGAATAAAAACTCAATCCTTGCATTAAATAAATAAATGTAACCATGCAAGATAAATACATTTCATATGCAATTTCATAACAAAAACATAAAATTAGATTTTGTTTATAGTAGGGATCCCACCTACCTTATTCGTTATATCCAAATCTAATGGTGTAGATCATTGAATTTTCATAACCTTGTTGATTTTTGTAATATCAACAATATATATAATAGAAAATAAGAAAATAAGGGGGGTTTATATAGAAAAATTTTAAGATTTTATTATTATTATTATTATTTTAATATTTAATTTTTTAATACAAAGAAATATTTTTTTTCTTTTAGTGGGCTGCTACAGTGTATGGCGGCTACTGTAGCAGCAGCCCACGTTTTATAATAATAAAATATTAATTAATTAATTATTATTTTTTTTAGAGATAACTCTCTTGAAGCTCATTATGAGTTTCCATGCAAATTACTATATATATAAGAAATTTATTTATGAAATCAATACCACCCAAATGAGCATACTTCTATACTAACTTAATTACGATGGTTAAGTGTGAAATCCACACTATAGAATTTTTTGGGGTATTACAACCACCATCCTCATCGCCACCAGTCCCACTGCCACTAACTCCATTCTCTAAATTCTATAAACTCTCTCTCTCTCTCTCTCTCTCTCTCTCTCTCTCTCTCTCTAAAAACAACAAAAAAGAAGAAGATAAAATAGACAAATAGTAAACGTACATCAACAACCACTATCACCATCCTCATCGCCACTAGTCCCACTGCCACCAACTCCATTCTCTAAATTCTATAAACTCTCTCTCTCTCTCTAAAAAACAAAGACCCCACTGCCACCAACATCAACACCAACAAACCCTAGATCTGAAGAAAAACACTAAATACAAAATTAACTATTGTTGGTTGAATTCATCGAAAATTACAAACAAATTCGACCACTAATGGTTGATTGTTGTTAGATTTTTGTTAGATCTCTCTCTCTCTTGTGTGGTGGTGGTGGCGTAGTGGCAGCAGCAACGGTGGTTGTGGGGATGGTGACAGTGTTGATGGTAGAAATGGGGTGTATTCTTTGTGGTGGGGATGTAATTATTTAAAGAAGAGAGTCAACCCCTTAATAAATATACCATATAGATTGAATCTCTCCATTTGGCATGAATAATCCTCACATCCATATTGTATTTCCTAATATTAGCCCTCTTCATTAAATCTTGGTAAGTTTTAAAAGCGCAACCCAAAAGTTTGATTAGAAGACTTAAATTGCTTAAAATCGAAGCCCGCGCCAAATTCCATATAAGGTCAAACCCAATCTTATTTTGGCTTATATCCGTTTGAATTGTTAGTGGGGGAAATTTTAAAGGCACCCCCAAAAATATTATTGGCAGGCCCCGTAACATAAAAGATGTAAATTAAGGGTAAGGGATGCCTACAACTGGGACCTGCCAATAAGATTTTGTGGATGCCTATAAAATGACTCTTGTCGGTGGGCTAAGCCCAGATACAAATATTGGATAATGGTTGCAGCGGAAAAGCTTTTAGAAAATTTAAAAACCCATCCATAAAGTTGTGCCAACCTCAAATTTGTTTGACATTGCTGAACTCCAGCGGCTGCCCCCAAGATTTTGGTGTCCGTCGACATAATTTCTCAAAGTTTTCCATCCAATTACCTAAGCCAAGATTGGGACTGAAGTTTCAAATATTGCGCCAGGCCCAAGATCCCGAGGGCCCAATTAGAATCCTTTATAATGCACAAATGCTGTACTGGACATTTTAAAAGCGCACCCCTAAAGTTTCTAACACTCAACCAGAATTCTTTACAATAGGCAAATGCTAAACTTACTGCATTTTTTTACTGCAAACTTTACTGCCTAGTCATCTCACGGTTCTCAAATAATCTTATGTCTCTCGTGATTTATGTCATTTCTAAATTGATGTAAATATCCTCCTAAATAGCCTTTGTAGTAAAATTTGCAGTACACTTTGCAGCAAGTGTAGCATCACCGTTACTATAAACAACTTCCTGACGGGACATTTTAAGACCATACTAGCTTTAAAATTTTGAGCCTTGCCAATTTGAATTGAGAAATTTTATTGGCACCCTCCAAAATGTTATGATCGGGTCCGAGGTAGACACCACCTCTTGGAAGTAATAAGATTTGGTGAAATTATATTAGTAGGCACCAAAAATTTGGTGGAGAGCTTCGGACTCCAGCATCTCAAACCAATTGGAGCACGCCACCAAATTATAATGGCGTGCTTTTAAAAAGTTGTTATCTAAATAAATAATGTGGCTAAAGTTTGTTCGCATCTGAGTCAACACAGGTCAAATTATCATTTGACTGCAATTTGTCAAACTCCAAAAATTATAAAAATGATGAAAAGATAATTGTGTAACAATTTTAAGGCATTTGACTCGGGTCATCTCATATATATTTTGAAAATTTTGTGGATAGCCATTAACCGTGGCCGACTTCTAACTGAACCATCCCTAATATATAAGTATATAACATATGTCTAATAGTTCTGGTATTAGGACCGACCTAATAATCTGTCTAATTAGACAGATTGACGTGGTAGTTCAAATCAACCATTAATTATGTATTTGTAAGGCCCACATATACACAAAAGATGATGAATGTGAGCTGTCACCTCAATCTGTCTAATTAGACAGACTTTTGGGCCGGTCCCAAAATCATATTCCTATGTCAAAAGGCATTAGAGTACAGGGTTCAATCCTAAACAAATTCGATAGCTCGTGCCAATCATGATCGTTTATCTAGTTGACCACGTAAATTTGTCAACTTTTTGGATTAGGTAATCTTCATCGTACGGTAGGTAGGGGCACATTGTAAACTGTCTTTTGCACATCTTAGGACGTGTCATACACGTTATAGGTTGTCCCAACTACCAACAATAAACGAGCTTGAAGACATAATTTAGCATGTAAAATTGGGTGTCTCTCTTTCTTCTCTCCGATAAAGTAGTTCATTTGGCATGATTGATTTTAGAAGATCAATAATGTCAACACATCCAACGGTCATCTGAGGTCCTTTTTAGAATTTTGAAGAAACTTGAGAAGTGTTAGGTAGGTTAACCAATTATGTATCGTCAGATTAAGGAAATTGATATTTCAGTCCAATATTCATACAAATTCAGTCCTCTTTAACATATAATTAAAAAAATAAAATAAATTATTGATTATGTAGAGTTGACACTACGCATAATCATAAAATAATTTACCAATTAATAGAATCGATATATCATTTTATAAAATTTGTAATGTTAATTTCACATAACCAAGGAATAATTAGGCCAATCTAAGTTGTCCACGGTTGATTTTAATCATCTACAAACTCTTGTTCTGTGCATTTTCGGGCTGTTCAAGGAAAGAATATAAGTGGTTGGATATTTAATTAGGGTCATCCAACAAAGGGTATTTTTGTCCTATAATTTATTAATTTATTTTTTAAGGGCTGGATGGAATCTGCAATATAAAACTTGGTTTTTTTTTTTTTGTTTTCAACAAAACAAGTAAAACAAAGCTAACTGGGCCTTAGTAGCCTGGGGAAGGCCCTCCCTATAGAGTTATATATAAAACTTGGTTTGGTTTGTGTGAACATTACATGACTGAAGTACAACCAACATACTGAATGATTATACTTAAAAACAAAGGAAAACACTTGTTATAAAAAGCACTAAATATATATATATATATATATATATATTCTCACTTGAAGTGAGCCGCAAGGAAGACTGAATTAACAACCTAGATCTTTTTATGAACTTAATTTAATTGTATTTTTTTTAAATAGTTAATAAATAAAATAAAAAAAAGCAAAGCTGATGATGGATGCTTCTGCTGACGGGCTTACAAAACAAATGCCCGACGCTTATGTGACATGGTGGGTCCCACTGTCACCCCTTCATAACACTTTTGGGAGGGAAAAGTAATGGGTCACACCCTGCCACATAAGTATCTGGCACCAGTTTTGTAAACTGGATGCTTAAATGAATTTGATGAAAATGTTGGTTTTGCATCGGAAAAATTCTATCGATATACCAAATAATGTACAAAGGCCAAATATTAAAAAAAAAAAGTTTAATTAATTATAAGTTGGTTTTGTTGAAATTTTAACTTGGGTTTAATAATAAAAAAACTATTAATTATAAGTCAAATACATTATTATGTATGCTAAAATACACACGTAAATCACTCAAATGCAGCACTAGTAAAGATTTTTTTTTTTGTTTTGTTATTTTTGAATTGGTGACCGTTTTTTATGAGATTAGTAACTTAATATAAACAAAAATTAAATCTACGTCTAATCTGTCAATAACAATTACTTATTAGTTGGCATATATCTAATAAAAAAAAAATTTTAAAAAAATTAATACTTAAAATATACAAAAAAAAATTTCTTCTTTTCTTCAAGAAAATAGGCGACCATATACATCAAGAAGGATCAATTTGCCGTGTTGAAGGAGTCGTCCTTGTTGATAAAATTTTTTATTATTATTTCAAAATGTGGGTCCGTGTTAAGGAAATTTAAAGGAAAAAAAATTGCAAGTCATCACGTAACCCAAGAACAAATCTATGTAAGAAGTTTTTTTCTTTTTTTAAAAAAAAAAAAAAAACTTTGAAGAGAATCTGGTATTTTTAATCTATTTCTGGACACATTTAATAATTTTTCTACAAGTTGACTAATATGCCACTTGTTTGTATCATAATCACAAAATTATACAACAGAGCAGGTCAGTGAGTCAAGTTCACAAACATGAAAAATTCGACATTTAAAATGGTTGTCCGATCATATAAAAAAATTACATGCTAATTTGTGAACCCACTTTACATGAAGGTGCATGTTATCCATTATCATGGACTGACCGTCTGGTGCTTTGCAATCAAAGAAAAATGGGGTTGACCTTATGACATCAGAGGGTCGAACGATGGATCCATGATATTTTTTTTTTTTTTCAGGGTAGGTAATGTGTAGTCAATTACAAAAATTAAAACATAAAATTTATGAAAATTCAAGTATAACTTCCACTAATTAAAATTAAAATTAGCTCATATATATGTTAACTCATTCATGAAATATCAAAGATAACTTCAACTAATTACTTACTAATTCAATAGAAAAGTTCAAATTTTTTACAAAAAGATGATCCAAGGTTATTAAGGTGATCTCTTCACCATATAGATAATCTTCATGAAAAATTACCTCATTTAAATACTTCTAAACCCATCAAAACTTAGTTTAAAATTATCAAAAAAAAAATAGATGACTCATAAATAATCTAACTTTTGATGGGTTAGAAATTTTAGAATGATGTGATATTCAATGAGGAACATAGTTCGCCGACTCGGCCGAGTCAGGCGCAACTCGGCTGACTCGGATCGAACTCAGTGGAGACCTGTCTAAGTATCCAATACTAGGCTCGGTTGGTTAATGACTCGGTTCGACTCGGCCGAGTCAGTCTTGACTCGGCCTTAACTCGGTCAACTCGGTTGACTCAGTTAGATGACTCGGCAGAATCATATCAGTTAACTTTTTTTAAGATTTTTTTTAAATTCAAATTTTTTACTATTGGCACAAAATAATAACAATAGTGGGTGACTCGATCTGATTCAGTCCAACTCGGTCTGACTCGGATCAACTCAGTTGACTCGGGGTTTTTTAATTTTCTTTTTCCCTTAGACCTGACTCAGTACGACTCGGTCCTGACTCTGACTCGGACTTGGACTCGGTCACCACCGAGTCGGCCATCGAGTCCGAGTCGGCGAACCATGATGCCATCCTGATCCAGACTCATCAACTATATCATCTTCATGTGGGACTTACAATACATTGGGCATTCTGATATTAGATAATGCATCCCTCCTCAATTATGATATATAAGATAGGATTCGCACACGCTCTTATTCTTACAGTAGCCTATGGAACCCATATGGAGATGATATGATGACTGATTTTGAGTGTGGAAGTTCTCCTCACCTTGTAGATCAACCCCATTCAATATCAACAAATTTTAAAACTTATAACCCCATAATCTATTAATTGTTTGCAAATATTAGTAAAATGAATAACTCAATCATCGTTGATTTCCAATAAATTGATGATGGGGTAACGAGTTATAAAACGCGCTTATTTTTTGCGAGGGCGATCTACATGGTGAGAAGAACATCATCACCAAAAATTAAAACTTGGATCATCTGCCTATATGTAAATCCGCCCTGATAACCTTCATGTATAGTGGGTGTACAAAATAGCACTCAAGAAAAAGGGAGCTAGTCCGCGCCTACGTTGGTTTTAAATAATGTTGGTCTTTTGAGTCCCGAATCGTTCGGGTTACCAAGTTACCTCAGTCCGTTCTATCGATCCAAATCAGAAACACTATGATACAAAATATACAATCTATTATAATATACTATAGGAGAAGCCTTGGGTTAACAAAACCCTCTCTCTTAGGTGTAGGTTAAAAAATCTACATTATAAACATATGGTCCAATATATTATCTATTATTGGGTTAACAAAACCCTCTCTCTTAAGAGTGAGTTAAAAAACCTATATTATAAACATATGGCCCAATCTAAAACAACTAAAATTTTTAATTATTTAATAAAAAATTTAAATTTTTTTTTAAAAAACCCTCCGTGCCTTGCACGGAATATGGGGGCTAGTTATACAAAAAACATAGGCATGAGGCGTAATAATGTAAGTTTAACTATTGACACATCATTATAAAATGGATTTTGAGTTAAAGCTATGGAAGTTGATACATATTGAATCAATTGATACTTCGATTTGGTGTAGGATCGACCGGCCGACGTTTAAGTGACTCGACATTGTTAATTAGATGTGTCAATCGATTTCTAACATAGTTGCAATGTTTTATGTATCATTAATGACACTTTTTCTTTACGCTAGTTGTTGACAATGTTAGAACACTAATGCCTAACATGCAAACGTTTGGGAGCAAAGAATCAATTATTGAAAATCAGCAATATGCAAACGTTTTTAGATTGTGCCTAGTCCTTTAAAAGAAAGAAATTGCAATAAAAAAAATCTCCGCAACAATATCATACAATAGTCTCACTTTTGGTTCTCTAATGTACCCATATAGCTCAATTTTGGTTCAAAGTGCGACTATTAGATGAACCTCAAGGGAGTTGACCAAATGATTAAAGCTCTCAGAACATAAACTGTGTTTATGCAGAAATATGTTCATTTCTATCAGTTCCACGTAATTATATTTTTGGGTTTCAAAGAAGCTTATTTCATAGAATTACATTAAAAACTAACTATTATACGTTTTCAAGTGAGTGAATCTCTAGTTATGTGGAATTGAAAATGCAAACAAACAACATAATTTGTATTATTTCTATGAAACTAACTCAATTCCTAATAATTCAAAGGGTATGGAAACATAACCTTAAAAATTGTGAGTTCAATTCTTCTTATTGCCAGTTCAAAGATTTAGCTATGTACAAGAAAAACATACTACCTCTCGAGAATTAGTCGGCAGACCCCTAAGCATCCCAATTAAAAAAAAAAAAAACTGAAAAAAGTGAAAAAAGTGAGACTATCCAATAACCAAGTTGGGTGAAATGGAATCCACACAAATAACTTTTGGGCTGCTGTAAAGTACAGAATTTGAATAGTTGAATTTTCCACTAGAGAAAAAAAAAGCAAAAGGGATGTGGGGTCCTGTTGGTAATTTAGAAAACTTAAAACTTTAGGGATTCTGATATGGTACAATCTTTACTTAAATGGCAAAAATATAATGTAAGGACGGAAAGATAAAACAAGAAAAACCTGATAAAACTCAAACCTGCCACAGAAAGCTACTCACTCCTTCCTTTCAATATGTGGTGTTAGGTTCATTTTTTTTTTCCTTGTAATTAATTAAAAGAAGATCACATTAATTCAAGTTTCAACTTAACCCTCCAAATCTAATAAAACATTAATTTTACAATTAGAAGGTGTGGTGGGTCCCACCAACATTACTGGTTTTCTTCATGGTGGGACCATGATGATGATAAAAATAAGAAATATCTACCAAGGAGGATTTTCTTGAGCTTTGATTTAATGGGAACAGGGGGAAGGGGTGGCTTTAATCCCAGAAAATAAATCTTGATGCGATAAGACGTGGGAGTTCCCAGTTCATTTTCCTAGTAATACACTAATTAATGGAATGCACGTACGTTTTGCATGTATTTATAAAAGTTAGGTTTTTTAAGGTGTTTGGTATTAACGAGGGTATTTAGAGAAACGTGTTACGAACTTACGACTAGTTTTGGAATACTATAAATTTTTTTTTTTTTTGTTTATATATGTAATTTTTGGACGTTTGGGATTAAGGTGGTATTGGCAATTGTTGGAAGTTTGGGGTTATGGTGATATTTGTAAGGGAGAAAATACTTAACCCTGGGTCCTTAAAGAATCCCTGCATCACTATGGCAGATTATTCTCACAAAAATTCAGTTCATTCTAAAATTTGTAGCCCCATAAAAATTCCATCAAGAAATGACTGAAAAATAATAGTAAACAAGATATTATTTTTACTGTTGATTCAAATCAATTTTTGATGGGATTTTGATGGGGTAAAATTTTTTAGAATGTGCTGATGTTTTGTGAGGATGATCTCTATGATAAATAGAACATCCTCACAAAAATTACCGCTTGGATCATCCCATATGGACCCTAAAATGCAGGGGTTTAATATGGGTTTTGAATGCTCGGTAGTGTTTGTTTCATAGGTAGCTGAATCCGACTCGTTTGAATCTGACTTATTTGATTACTATATTTATTTTTTATTTGAATTTATTTACATCTTTTGATAGAGTTAGATTTTTAAATGAGTATTCGTCTAAAAATTTAAAATGAATTTGAGTTATACGTCCGACTTTATATACGTACGATGCAAATGAATTCATTTTAAAATTCTTAAAATCAAATTTCCTTCAAAATTAAATTAACACAAATCAAATTTAGATGCCTAAAAATAACACCCACTAAAATTATTCGTTCATATGGAAGGATTTAAACATAAAAAGAGGCGGTTTTTATTTTTTAAGTTTCATTTTATTGGAAACTTAAGTGGTGTAAATTTTGGGTGAGTGTAGGAGTGCTATAATCGTATCACTATAAAATTGTAATCCCTAAAAACTTTATTGAAATTGGACAATGATTAAGTCATCCTTAAATACATATGTTATTGACACGGTCTACATGGAGATAATCTAATGATTGATATTTTGTAAGGATGATGCAAGTACCATATAGATCATCCTCACAAAAAATAACATCATTCTAAAATATATAACCCATAAAAAATTGTGTGATTTTATGAACTGTCTATTTTTACAATTAACTTTGTGGGATTAGAAGTTCTAAAACGGGATGAATTTTGTGTAAGATAATCTACATGGTGAAAAGATTATTTTCACACCGTCGGATCATCTCCATACGGGTCTCAATATGAACCATGTTAATAACATGTTTATTTAAGTACGCCCATGGATCTTGACTGTTTAACATTATTTTTTCATCAATAATTTCTTAGGAGTTTGAAGTTTTAGAATAGTATAATTTTTAGTGAGGATAATATTCACTAAAAATGAGCACTTGAATTGTCTCCATGGATACTACATACCCCAATCGGGTCCCCCATTTGTGGATTTTTAAATTATACTTGTCAACGGGTTAGGGTTAAGGTCGACCTTAGGCGAGTAGGTAGATTGACGGGTTAAGATTGGTCAACTTTAACCTTGACTCGTTTATTAAATGGGTCAGTTTTTCAAACCTTAATCCTGACTTGTTTAACATTTTGGGTCGACCCTAACCCTAACAAGATTCTTCAGTAAGGGTTCAGAAATGCTCAACCCTAACCTTAACTTATTCGGTAGTGCTAGGGCTACCGAAATCCCTACCGAATTTGCTACAGCAGGCACATTTCACGGTGAGATTCATAACACTTTAGGATGGGATGCGAAATACGAGGAGATGCAAATCACTTTGACCGTTGGATGCTTGAGTGGTAGCAAATTCTGTAGGAATTTGCTGTAACTCAAGCATTACCGTAACTTATTTACTAACAGGTCGAGTTAGGGTAGGGTTAGCGGGTCATGGGTCAGTTTGCCAGGTCTACCACAAATTCACATTAAAAATACATAGCAGAAGCAAAGAAAACTGAGTGTATGCACTGTGTTTATCAGGCGACAAAAGACTAAGTTTAGAGGGGAGAGAGACTCTACTGGATTTAAGTTTTGCCTTGTAAATTGCGTGTGATACTTAGTTCGCGGAAAACGGGGTGTCACAACTCGAGATGGCGGGTGTAGGGCTGGTCCCAAAAGCTTTTTTCATTATACGGTACAAAATTGAGTCATAAGTATGACGTGGACACCTGATAGAAAATTACATAAATAGCTAGGTGATGTAACACTGGGATCACTGTCAGATTCAAACAAATTTTCCACAATTTAATTTTCTTAATTACATCGTAATCGTTATTATCTCACAGTAGTAACGGATGATTTTGTATTAAGAAACGGCAACTGCACGTGCAAAACACGTGAAAGAGAAAACAATATATTCAGACAAAGAGGGAGGTTGGAGTCCTGAAAGCGGGCGGACTAGAGAGAGAAAGAAAAGAGAGAGTTAGAGAGAGAAAGAAGAAAGAAGAGAGAGAAAGAGGAGAGAGAATTATATAAAAGATTTACGCGCGGTCCGTTCAAGGCAGTTTTGGTTGGATGTATTTTGGTTTTTCTGCTCTAAAAAGCTACAGTATATAGTTGTCGTCTTTGCAGCTGCAGCAGCAGCGGCGGAATCGCAGTGGCCAATGTTTTAAGGTGGTGGTGGTGCTGCTGAGTGCTGACTAGACTTTCTCTCTCTACTACTACTTCAGTATTTCGAGCTCTTTTAGAGAGAGAAAGTTGTGTTCGTGTTGGACGGAGATGGCGTTGCAGAGGCGGCGCCACCAACCAAACTGTCTATTACGGTGGTTAATTCCTGCAATCTCCGCCATTTCAGCCACTGTCCTTCTCCTTCTCGTTGTTCTTTCTGTTCTTGTTCCTTCACCTATCGATAACCAACAACTGCTCCACCGTCATCGCCACTTCACCACCTCGGTAATCACTCACTAGCTTTTCACCCCTCCATTTTCCATTTTCTTACACTTTTGCCATTTATTTCTGTTTGTTACTCACAATTTCTTCTTCTTCTTTTTCTGTTTCTTGTTGGTTGCGATTTTTTCAGTTAAACAATAGCGTATCGGACAAGATCGGAGGCAAAGTATTTCGAGTACCAGTTAGGGTTTTATGCGATTCTTTTATCTTTTTTTTTTTATCAAGTTTCTGATTTAAAATTTCTTTTGGTTGGATCTTAATTTTGTTTTCTGGATTTTGAATCTTTTAGAAGGGTGGAGGGAGTTCAGGTCATGATCTGTGGGCTTCGAGGTTGGCGAAATTCTACTATGGATGCAGCAATGCGAGCAATAAGTTTGAAAGTGCGTTTCTGTTCTTTGATTTTTATTTAAACTATTGTTTCGTTTGATCAATTTGAAGATTCATAATTTGATTTCACAGAAGTCTGGACGGATGAACTCTGTCGCTTTTCTGGAATTGAAATTAATGAAAAGTTGATTTGAAAATGGTTTCTATGGTCCTATCTAGGGTTTTGAATCCCACTTTTTTCGGGAACAGGGAGGAATGAGGATTACTGTAGAGGTTGATTGAACAGATTCCTATTATTCTTGTTTCTTTGTTCCTATTAGTTCAATTGGATATCTTCTTGTCTGATTATGTATAATGTTAGTTTATTTCTGTAAACTTAAGATATTATCCAATTTCATTATGTGATGTCAATTGTGTTGTTTGTGTTACAGAGGCTGAATTTACCACACAACCTAATAGATATTTGATGATTGCTACCAGCGGAGGCTTAAATCAGCAAAGAACAGGGGTAAGATTTAGCTTTAAAGATGCCTTTTCTATGATAAATATTTCCTTGAAGACATGCCTTTATTCTACGCTTAGAAACTTTAGACTTTGTACACAGATTAGAATGATATTTAAAAATTTCTTTATCAAAGACATGAAGATAACAAACAAGGTACTAAGATAATAGAGATAACTAGAGTGTGGTTTCAATTGATGAGCTCTCAATACAAGAACCTTAACTTCTTTACCTGCAGAACATTTTCTAAGCGATACCCATGAATCAAGATGGCAATTTGGATTGAAAGAATAAGCTTTACGCGTAATGCCAATATGAAGTTTATGTTGAATTCTCCCTGAAAGTCAAGTAATTGTTTAATGCAGTACTTTAATGACGAATATTCATTACTGATGCAGTTGACTGTCCTAGCCCTGCTCCCTGTTCACAAGGCTTAGAATTACGTGTCATCATTGTGCTAATTCGGCAACATGAATCCCATTTCAACATTCTCCAATTGCTTCTCAAAAATAAAAAAATAAAAAATTGCTTCTCAGTTTCAAATAAATTTTCTCCTTGTGATCGGAAATTTTATGGGTTTGGTTTTTGCTGCGTTATGGTCTGAATCTTGTATCCTCCAAATGAATTCCCATATATATGACAATCATGGCAGGTTGGGTATATGAACTTCTAGTTAGATTGCTGATGCCAAACTTCTATCCGATTACTTTTGCAGATAACAGATGCTGTTGTTGCAGCCCGCATCTTGAATGCCACTCTTGTTGTTCCAAAGCTGGACCAGAAATCCTTTTGGAAGGACTCTAGGTTGTTATTAGCAATATATATCCTGTCACCAATAGATATTAGATGTTATGGTTCTAATCCAATTGTGAAATATTTTCGGAATTAATTTGTGGTGTGATGTCTTCTGCAGCAACTTTACAGAGATCTTTGATGTTGATTGGTTTATACGGTTTCTCTCAAAAGATGTTAAGATCATAAAGCAGCTTCCCAAAAAGGGAGGGAAAGTTCTGGCTCCATATACCATGCGAGTTCCCAGGAAGTGCACTGCAAAATGCTATCAAAATCGTGTATTACCTGTTCTTTTGAAAAGGCATGTAAGTGCTCTGTTCCCTAAACTTTACCTTCTTCACTTTTTGTAGGAAGTTCCTTGGATCACTAGTTCGGTTTTTTAATTTCCTCATAGTTTTGGTTCTTTTTTCTGAAAGGGAAAAAGATTTTTTTTATCTAGTCACATTTATATCCTACACAGAAGTTGAGGTTGTTCAACCTCTTAACTTTGAGGTTGTTCCTCCTTTTCAGGCTTCCCATACATTAAGGTTTTTGGGTCTTTAAAGTACAACTCACTAGTTATTATCTCGTTAATGGCAATGGCTTTTGATAGGTCCCTGTTGATTCTGATATGTATGGAAGTCCAAATACTGTTCAGTGGACTTATTGAAGATTATCCAGAAATTTTCTGGTACTTTTTGATGTATTCTGTTTAAGATCCTCTAGTGCATCAGGAGGCTAGCTGAGTTGTGGTTGAGTAGCCTATCTACCGTCAAGTTTCATTGAGCTAGCTTTCCCATGATATTGGAAGGGCCTATTATCTTGATTTTAGCTGATATTCCATCCTCATGTTTGCTTTAATGATTTATATTTGATTATGAGTCCAGTTTTCCTGTGGAAAATTGGAGATTTCAGATGTAATTTCTGCGATACTTATTGCTCTTTATTCGTCTACAACAGGTTGTGCAGCTAACCAAGTTCGATTACAGGCTTGCGAATAAATTGGATACAGATCTTCAGAAACTGAGATGTAGAGTTAACTACCATGCTTTGAAATTCACTGATCCCATACGTGAAATGGGTAAGAAGTTGGTCCAGAGGATGAGGATGAGAAGCAGGCATTTTATTGCCCTGCACCTGAGGTACAACTTTTGTTGATATTGATTACTGATTTGATTGAAGTGCCTCTGTTGCTTATCTCCATGTGCTGGGGTTTACCAGGTATAATTTGAGGATATAGAACTTATATTTCGAAAAAAATAAAAAATAAATACTGCCCTTGGATCATTGTTAATTATTGCACTGATTTCTCAGCATGCTTCATACATGTCATCGACTCAAATTGGATTGATGGGCAACCCCTTTGATTCAATTTATAGAATCAGCATGAATTGGTCTTCTTTAAATGGTCAATTAGGACATGAACAATTAAGTGGATAGAATGGTTCCCTGATTAGATGATAGAAGTTAAACTTTGTTATATGCAAAGGTGGCCCATTATGTGGAAGGTCCAAGATCAATAGATAGTTGAGGATACGTATGACTGCAAGAGTAGAATTCACTAATATTTATTGTGGCACTTGGTTTAAAAATCAAACAATTCCTCTCTATGGAATTGTATACAAGCGAGTGATTAGAATGAGACAGTTTCTTGATGCAAAACAATGTTTTTTTTTTTTTTTTTTTTGTGACAGGTTTGAACCTGATATGCTTGCATTCTCTGGATGTTATTATGGCGGAGGAGATAAGGAAAGGACCGAACTGGGTGCAATACGCAAGAGGTGGAAAACTTTACATGTAAGGCTTCAAAGTTTGAGGGGCTAGTCAAACATCTTTAGTCCTTAGAATATTACCGAACTTGTCTAAAATGTCTTTGTAAATGACACACAGACAAGCAACCCAGACAAGGAACGCAGGCATGGAAAATGTCCACTCACTCCAGAGGAGGTAGGGCTTATGCTAAGAGCACTGGGATTTGGTAGTGATGTTTACATCTATGTGGCATCTGGTGAAGTATACGGAGGTGAAGAAACATTGGCACCCCTCAAAGCTCTCTTCCCAAATTACCACTCAAAAGAGACTATAGCCAGCAATGCGGAATTGTCTCCATTCTCCTCATTTTCATCCCGAATGGCTGCACTTGACTTCATTGTATGTGATGAGAGTGATGTATTTGTAACCAACAACAACGGTAATATGGCCAGGATATTAGCAGGTCGGAGGTATGTAGGACTTTTCTTCTTCTTTCTTGTTTTTTTTTAAAAACAAGTTTTGTGGGGACCTTCTGTATAAGACACTGGTAACTCGACTTTCAACTGACTCTATACCTATTTTTATTGCAGGAGATACTTTGGACACAAGCCAACAATTCGTCCAAATGCTAAAAAACTCTACTCTTTGTTTCCTAACCAAGCTAACATGACCTGGGAAGCATTTGCCTCCAAGGTTCGTTCACATCAGAGAGGCTTCATGGGCGAGCCGAAAGAGGTAAGACCTGGCAGAGGTGAATTTCATGAGAATCCTTCAACGTGCATATGTGAAGATTCTGAGGCTAAGGAAAGGGCAGGTTCAGGTTCTAGTAGTCAGAAAGTTGGTCGTAAAGATGGGAAGGGGAATAATGTGAGCAAAGATATTGGTGAATCAAGTGATGATCTGTTTAGTGATGATGAGTCAGACTGGCCGGATACAGATTATGGGGAGAATCTGAATGGGTCTGAAGGGAAAAAACCGGATTCAGATTACAATCTCTTTTTCAAATCTGAGGAGCCACCTGAGTTGGAAGAGATACTGTCAGACTAGGTGAATCCCCCATGTCCGTTGGACGAGAGTTTTGCTGTACCTAACCCATTCTTTCATCAAATTCTTTGGGTCTTTCCTATTCCTTGTTGCAAGATTAATAGTTTACTTCCCCGAACCCCTTCCAACCGAAGTTGCTGGTATATCCTTCTGTACATAAAGTGTTGAGCAGTAAAGCTGTAAAGTATCTCAATTTCATGAACCCTGCCAAAAATTGAGGACCTCATGGTAGGTTGTTTTCTCAAATTGCAGAGCTTCTATGAATGGGTTAGACATGTTTTCGGAAATTATACTTGATAAACGAACTCTTGAAGGTAAGAGGATAGAAGGGAGTAGAAAAGAAATTGTAGGGTTGAGAAATTGTTACAGGATTTTGCAGAGAAAAGATGCAGAATGCTCTTATTTGGTTGAGAAAAGTAATCAAAGAGTTTATGCTTCTTTTTTGTCCCCTGTTTTCAGGTGCCCCGTAACTGAGAATTACATTTGCCTATTTCTGATCTAATCCACGTCCAGATTGCGACAATTAACATAGAATATTGCACGATTATTTTGCATCAACAGAAAATACATTTTGTAAAAAAATTCACATTATGATTTTTCGTGGCACTAAAAAAATTTTGACGTCTTGAATTGAAAGCACTAAAAATTTAAAATTTGCTTCTCATGTCCGTCATGAAACCTTCAAAAGACCGATATCGCTCTCTCCCTCACCTCCCAATCAAAGCCTTCTTCCCACACTGACACTAACATTTGCCCCACCATTTTAGTGTGGTTTTAGAACCATAAGATTCGTTTGAATGGTTAGTTTTCATCCATCAGATTCTAGCATTTTCATTATCATCCCCACTCAAAATTACATAGTTCTAACCCATAAAATATTGGGCGGTTTGTGGGACTACCTATTTTTATAGGAATTTTAAACTAATTTTTTATGGAGTTTGAAGTTTTTAGAACATGGTGATTTTATATGAGGATAATCCAGCATTATTCAAAGTTCAAACAACATGGATTGCAGTCAGAACCAGGCAGAACATTTTACTACATTTTGTTGGTTAACTAACTAACGATCCACCTGGGAAAGAACTCACAAAACAATCTGTAAAAGCCCACTCTTCTGAAAAGATTTCCTGTTTAAGATACACAAAGCATCCATCCTCTACAATTATTTTGTCCAAACAACTCCTTAACACGTCCGTGCAAACTTATGGTTTTTACAAGTTATACTTTTAACATTGGCTCTGCAAGATGTTACTCAGGGTTCCGAGGAGAAAAATGAAATACAAATGTGAAACAGTCTTGTATGGTATCAGATCGTTGAAAATACTTGCACCAGGTAACCACGTACGTCCTGCACTAAAAAACAGAATTCACGATAAGAATGTCAGCAAATGATTAGAAAAAAAAAAAAAAAGAAGAATAAAGGAGACAGTAAGTAGGTCTATAACTTACACTCACCACAAAATTTTGTCTTTTATTTTTTGGGGAGATATGGCTTTACTGATTCTACAACCACCTGCATCACATAGTCAAATTAAAAGATCAAGATCAGACTTCAACAAGTTCTAAATGCTTCATTGAGATTATAAATAGGTTGTTGATTCACTAGTTAATACGAGTTTCTTTTTTATTTTATTTTTTAGAACTTCTGTTCGTAATTATTTCAAGTTGCTTAAGAATAGAAGACCTCAGAACAGAGTTTTTAATAGGACCTATCAAAAAAAATAAAAAATTTGAAGAGATAATAGAAAAAAAATAAAAAATTCAAAGACATTTCAGATCAAGTATGAATGAAAAAAATGAAGAACTACTTGAATCACTAACCTGTATTAATTGTCGTTGTACTAACAGAAGAAATTATGATATACTGCCTCATATAGGACAATTTTATTGTAAGAAAACTCGATCTTGAATAACCATTTCTACCTCTTTCGGTTTTAATTAATAGCTTTATTATCAATTAAGTATAACTTTTCTTTATTATGTCTCCTCAAGTTCAATGAGTGAAGTGTTCTCACCCTCCCATCATATGATAATGAGGCGAAAATCCAAGGTTGGCGAGCGCTCCAAGTGAGGCCTGGGAATTCAGTTAAAAGTTAGTCCAACCGTTAATAATAAAGCAGACAAATTGAAAATATGAGGACTGCAAGATTACCATAGACACTGTCCTCATAGTCACTGTAAGAGTTGAGCAAAGGATCTACCCGACGAGTAGGTGAATCCACCGGACTGCAACAAGAAGACAAAATGTAAGTGTGACGGAATGGCTAAAAATGTTTGAAGAATCAGCTCAAAGATCCAGCTTGGAAAGAAATTGACCTTTCATTTGTTGAATCATCATTGCTAGGGATAGAAGCCAACCACAAGTTGACAGCTGAGTCTGTTCCAGCACTCTGCAAAAGCTTAGATATTTTCAGCAAATGATATGGCTAAAGAAGCATGAAGGCCCTGATTAAATCGTACAGAGTCATCATACATAAGGGAGGATTACTTGTCTCAGGAATGATGTGGTGCAAAAGCAGGGGGGCCTATCAAGGTCTACCATATCGATCTTTAACCAACCAAAAAAATGTGAGACTGGACGGTTAAGAAAAACTGACTAGTTTCAATTATGACCTAAATTCCCCAAGTGGAAACTAAATGTCATTCCCATGCTTCTGCAAATATTTTATCCTGATCCAAGTATTCCCTAGTGGTTGTTGGTGTATTATAGATGTAGAGAGAGAGATAGATAGAGAGAGAGAGAGAGAGAGAGAGAGAGAGAGAGAGAGAGAGAGAGAGAGAGACCAGAATCAGGTTCTCGTACTCGGGGTTAGACCGGACAGCCCATGTCCTGCGTACATGCACACACAAGTCTTTAAGCAAATAAACCACAGAACATTATATAGAGCACATAGACCGAAATGAACGTATCAGACATTAGTGCCAACAGATACTGATAAGAGGGTAAAACATGCACATGCATGAAATGAGGTAACCATACCAGTGTGCATGCCCAGGTAGTTCTCCGATAGGCACCTTCGGCATTCTAATATCCCAGATGCATATTCCAGTTTCATCCTCAGCACTGATCTGTAAAGTTGGTTACAGTTTTAGTTGTCTAATGCAAACAAATCACCAGTTCTCATAATCAAAGTCCGGATCAACCAGCGCCAGTACCAGTCCAGTTGGTGATCCAGGCTAAAGACAATGTGAGATAAAATCCAAAGGACAGTTCGATTGAGTTAAACATAGTTCCAGAGTCCAGGCCATGTCACGACCAATTCATGCAATTCAGAACAAGTAACTACCCACACTGGTTTTTTTAACTGGACATGACCAAGCTTGGGATGAGTAGGGCGAGTCAAACTGGAATGAAGCAAATCTTTAACCATGCCAATCGCAATAAATAGCAACCTGAGAAAAAATAATTGGAGCTGGCAACTCTGAAAGCTACAACCTCTCCAGTGCCCAAGTGCCTGATGCTAGGGCAGTTCACAGTTGAATAGTTGATATGTGTATACACGCTTGGTGGTTAGCTACAACACAACCTTTAAAAGAAGAGTAGGGATCGGAAGTCTATTTTACTGTTGATTTCCAACCAACGGATGATGGCATTAGAAGTTTTAGAATGGGATGATTTTTGTTGAAGATGATCTACATAGCGAGGAGAACATCCTCACAAAAAAATTGGCGTTAGATCATCTCATGTGGGTCACAGGGAGCAAAATCATGTAAAAGAAATAGTGTATGCCGGTCCTGACGCTTAACTGAAAAAGAATAGATTCTTTAAGATGTTTCATCTACATGCTAATCACTTTATGCCCACCTATGTAACCAATGTACAACGCTCAATTGGTCTAACATCTTCATTGCAATGATTCCTAAACAGTTGTGTTAACTCATTTATCACACCTACTCAAAAAAAAAAAAAAACTCATTTATCACCCCTAAATAAGTGGTTAAGTAATCAGTATTATTCTTGTGCATGTCATCCAAGAAATGTCCCAATTATTAAGCCAGCTGAATGTATCACTGGTCGGCCACATGGAGGCGACAGCATGAAGGGCACAAGGCTTGTGTATATTGTGAACATAGAAATCTTTATTACGAAGGGCTAGACAGTTAATTTGTAAACAAAAGCATGTTGCTAAGCAATGGAAACCTCAAAATTATATAATGGTATGCTGTATACTCACTAATATGTTTTGCTTCTTAATGCTATAATCTACATCACGAACATGGGCATGCTCAATTGTATTTGTCTTCCTGAAAATAAGAACAAAAACTGCTGGTGTTATGACATGATCATGATAGACTCTAAGAGCATCTCCAATGCAAATGTGCTCTGCTTCCTATGTGGCATGGCTCTCAAGACATCCTCTTGAGACTTGCTTCCTACGTGGAGAAAAAATTTCCACAATTTATGTTGAAGAGAAAATACCATCTCCAATGAAAATGTGGTCTGATTGTTTGCTTTGCCTATGTGGCACTTAATTAATTGAATTTGCTATTTTTTTAACTGTAGAAAATGAAAGAGAAAATGAGATCTTTAATGAGATTTGGTAAAAAAGGGGGAGAGAATAATATCTTTAATGAGATTTGCTGACTAGGATGGGAAGACATCCTTTTCGTGAACCTCTGGAACAAGAGGATGTCTTCCCATTCACATGCCACATCATCTTCACATTAACTGAGCACATTTGCATTGGAGATGGTTTTAAGGATAAATTGGATGTGCTTCCTATGTGGCACACCACTTTTGAGCAGGCCATGCTTGCATTGGAGAGGCTCTAATGTTTTGTACTTTCATGCATTAATGACTAATGAGAACATTAAAACACTATTTGTACCAAAACCTACAGTGATGCTAGCATGGAAACATAGAAAGCCACAGTACACGAAGAAAAGGCATACTTCATTGTCCGGAGATCCCAAAACTGGATTGATGAGTCACATGTTGCAGCAACTGCATTCCGGTCATGTGGATCCCATGCCCCACCAGAAAAGTAATGCAGCATACCAACAGATTCCCGTGATTGTACCTAAATTTCCAAAGAATACCTGAATAAGGATCAGCATAGAGAATTGATAGATGTAGCGAGGAATAGAACATAAGAAAATCACAAGAATCACATGATTTTCAGAACATGCTTAGATGTAAATAAAAAATGCAGTGTACCACAAAATAAAAATCTGAGACAAAGTCAGATGGTTTAGTTGATAAGTACTTATAAAGAAGTTGATACAGTTCAGTAACTCCGTGCCATTTTGGCATGGTTGCTGTCATGCAGAGTAGGCATGTATCATAGGGACATGTAACTACAACTACCGCTAACCAACATGTTCCCCATTTCTTAGTCTATTGTGAAGAACATATTTCTATTGGCAAACCATATCTAAATTGTGAGAAATCTTTTCCCCATTTCCAAGTGTCTCAGTTCCCTCTTTCAAAAGCATGGACTCATTGTCTTTGTTTGGTAAGAGTTATACTACCAGTGTTCAGGTTGATTTATAAGCATCTTGCCGATTGATAATTCCCATATCCATCGGACTTGCCATGCATTTCATCTTGATGAAAGTACGCGTGTTCAAATTCAATGATCTTTTCTTTGCTTAACATTGGCACAAACTGATTATACACCAGCAGGAAGAGGCAATAAGTGAATGTGATCTTTCTACCATGGGAGTATGGGGCCATACATAATCACGGGCAAGGAGTCCTCTAGCATACTGGTCGCAGATTAAAAGTTTAACATACAAGAAAACGAACATGTCAACAGTTTCAGTAACCGGCATTTCCAAACGACTCAGCTTCCAATGGAAAAGGTTTTCACTACTCTAACAGGTAAGAAAAGAGAAACAAGAAACCTTAAACTCAGCAACTTCCTTGTGACATAATCATAGACAATTGACATGGATCACTTCAACTATTCCCTTGTGGACCACACCTGTGCGGTCTTATTTGAAGAATCTAAGCTCCATAACAAGAGATTTTCCTCATCAATGCTGATGACTTTATCATGCCTTCCAGATGGCCACCAAAGAATGCTGTCAAGGACAAAATTACAGAGAATAAGTTATTGTTTTTTAGCAACCATTGTCAATAAAATATTTGCTGATATGAAAGATGAAAAGATAAGAGTCCTACAAATGTAACATAGTGAACCAAACATTCAAGAATCCAAGTGGAATCTATGTGATCTAGAAACAGAAGATTAACATCATCATCTTAGCAAAAGAAATGTGATGCTTATGAATGTGCAACCAGCAGGTTTTAAAAATTTGAAACAGAAACAACAAGAAGTTACATTTGTGAGAGCACAAATTTGGGTCTGCATCATAAGTTTCTTCTGCTTCGTCTTTTTCCTAGTTGGGGATCCATTTACCCAGATGAGCAATGGAGTGTAGAGAAGTGAGAGGACCAGAAGGTAGCTTTCAACCACCGGTAATTTGCCAATCAGACTAAGCTACAAATTCACCACCAAAGATGATACCATTTAAACAAGACACTGGTTGTTTGATCAAGGAATGGAGTAAAAAGAAGACAGAAGGCACGAAAGGGCTTATTTCCAACATAGGGAGAAAGAGGTCTTTGGATTAAGCTACATAGTAGCAAACTGAAAACGCAAAAGACAAGAAAATCACAAGTTGAATCAACCAGACCAAGTTGGTCTCAGCCATCCTGAGTCAGTACAAGCTGGACTGAGTTTGACAATTAAGACAACCAATGCAAAACCAATATGTGCCGTGTCTTGCTTTATTAGTGCCGAGTTAGTGATACTGGCAATTCACACTTGCACAAATTATTCTAAAACCATGTTGTAGATAGAGAACAATGTAACATGCTTACAAAAGACAATGACTCCCTAACTACCTTTCTTGGCAATAGATGTAGTTCAGATACATCAGTTGGTGATTAAAATGAAATTAGCGGCTCATAACTACCTACGTCCAAGGCCCTAAATCCACCTATATGTGAAGCATATTCATCCGCATACTTCATTCAGTCACTGGAATATTCAATTCGTTGCCGATTGGGAATCACTAGTGAGATGACTGAGAAATTATTCACTGACAATCATGATACATTACTACCAGCCGAGCTTAGAGTTCCAGTTTTAAATAAATATATCACAGCAATCCCAGTAACTTATGATCCCCTCCCAGCAGTTTGTATAGCTTATATTCTCTGTGCATTCATGTTTTGAGTTCCTTTTGCCCTAATAAATCATGTTTAAGGATTGAAAAATCCAAGAATCCTGCTGGATAAAAATGCTAGAGTAATATAACAAGAAACTGACCGTTTGATCTTGCTAGTATGTGCATCAAGGGAGGCAAGTTGTTCCAACTGTGGAGAATTTGATTGACCATATAACTCAGGTATCTTCCAAATTGCCGCTCCATATGATTCACCTTCATTACAATAACATCAAATCTTTCAACTATTACTGTGTCTGAATCAGAAAAAGTTTTACTTGTGTCTGTAACAATCAGATCGATCTAACTAATTTCAACATAAATTTTAAGAAATGTAATTGGAATTCTTACCAGAAGAGAAAACTGTGGAAAATAGGCGAGGATCGTAAGGGCAGGATGAGAGATCCCAAATCTCGTTCGGATGGGAAAACAAACCCTCGCAGATTAGTTCCGTTTCAGAAGACGAGAGCCGGATCAAATGGACCTGAAATTTCGAGAAGTCAAGATTGAAATCAAGAGAGAGAAAGGAGAGAGAGAGAGAGAGAGAGAGAGAGAGAGAGAGAGGGAATAGAACCTCGTTTTCTTCTTTGAGGCTGAGAGTGCCAGCGATGAAAGTTGTAGTCTCTGTGTCTGCTTTGACGTCGGCGATGCATCTTGCCTGGAGAGATGAACAGAAGAAATTGGAACGAGAATTGAATTAGGGTTTGTTAAATGGGAAGATTTGGAGAGAGAAATTGTTGAAGAGAGACCTGGTATTTGAGACCATATCCGATTCCAGTTGTTCCTCCTTGCATTTTCCTTCACTACTTCAAAATAATAATAATAATGAAGCTTTTTGATCTGAAACTGTAATGCTTTTAGAAGATGTTTTTTTCAGTGAGCAGCTCTGATCTGAGACGCTAATGTAAAAATGATGTAGCTGTTCCTGAAAGTTAGTTAAAACTTCAAAACGTTACTCGTCAACTCGATGCAGGCTTTCGGAGTTTTGGGGTAAAGTAAAAACGAGAAATGCGAAGAGAACGGGGCATAAAATTGAAATTCCGTTGCCGGGACTTGAACCCGGGTCTCTCGGGTGAGAGCCGAGTATCCTGACCAACTAGACTACAACGGATCGTTGGAAATATGATATGTCTAAATAGTTATCAAAAAGATCCAATACAGACCTCCCATGTGACTGGATGTAGTTAAAAACGGTAAAAAGAAATTGACATGAAACTCTAACGTAACTCGCCATGACAAGGGCCAGCCCTCTCACCGTAAAGGCTCCTCTGAAGCAGAAAACACTGTCTTGCAAGCCCAAGCCACGAGTTTCTTTCTTTTTTTTTTTTTTTTTAAAAAAAAGCCCAAGCCAACCATCCCCACATTAGTGTTGTTCATAGGCTTGTCAATTGGGTTGGGCCGGCCCGAGGCCTTTTTGTTCAGCTCGATGATTTTTGAGTCAAGTCTTATTTGAGAATAAGTCGGGCCGAACTTGAACAAAGAATTAGGCACGAATTTAAATTTGGGCCGAGCTTTTGTGTAGCTCAACGAGATTTGACCCAACTGAAATAAGATATCCTTATAAATTAAAAATGTAGAATACATACTAATTAATAATGCATAGTTTTACTTGTCCAATATGCACAACTTTTTTTTTAACTCTATATTTCATTTATTCTTTCAAACTATTCACATTTATTATTATTATTTATTTAAATTCAACACATCATCCATTGTTTTGAAAAATAATATATCGTTTTCTTTTATTTTTGAAACAAAACGATTCAATTACTCATTTTCGAGCAAGTCCAAACTTGGCTTGAAGCCCAAAATTTTATATGGGCTGAATTTGGTCAAGGTTATCTAATTTTACTTTTGAGTCGAGCTTAGGCTTGAGAATGTCAAATATATTTCGGGTCGAACTTGAACACCCCTAAACCCTCATCACTTAATCCAATTGACAGGCCTAGAGTTCTATGAGTGTCAAGACAGCTAACTATTTTTCAATTGCAAAAAAAGGAAAGAAATGTTCAAACAAATCCCAAAAAACATCCAACACAACTTCTTCAATAAAGTCGAATACTTCCCATTTAGTGACATGAAAGTATGATTTTGACGGCAAGTAAAAAACTTTTTTTTAGTAGAAGACGACTAATGCCCAAGTTACAACAAGGCGTAGATACATCGGAATGGACAGTGGTGGAGCCAGGATTTTAACCTAGTGGGGGCCAAAATAGAAAAGGCAAACTCCATTTCTTTCCCACTTTTTCTTCACTAGAAGTCTATAACCCACATATTTTTATACCTCGTTTACATCAGCAGGTGGGACTTAAATAGAGATGATTGAAGGACTTTCTTTTTTTCTTTATTGTGAAAAGACCTTACCATCTAGATCATCTTTTCATCACATCGATCTACAAATTTTAATTACATAAAAAGATCTTATGTGAAGAGATCATCAACACAGAAAAATCATCCAAAGTTGATTCGAATTTTAATTTGAGTCATTTATTTTGCCAATAATTTTAAGTAACTTTTAGTTTGGTTAAAAGTTTATAATAATCTACATGGTGAGGAGATTATCTTCGCGGACCTCACTAAAAACCAATCCTAAGGTCATCTTCCTTTAGGTCCAGAATTGGATATATGAATGGTGTAAATATAAGTGAGTGTTAAAAAATTAAAGTTGTTTCGTGTAAGAATAGTTTCCTTAGTTACTCTCCCAATTAAATTTTTTTTTATTTTTTTAGAGGACAAATTAATAGAAATAAGTAACATTCTACAAAATGTATATATATTTCAAACAAAAGAGTGGGGGCGGCTGCCCCCACTGGGCATATGGTGGCTCCGCCACTGGGAATGGATGTGTGAGAAGTATAGAAAACCTGGCTTTAACATTTTCACCAACAGGTGCAGGAAAGGGGACCACCAACTAACGTAAGAAAGGGCACCGCTAACGGGCGTATAGCTTTATTTAAGAGTATCAATGTATATATACACATGTCAAATTACATGGGTCAAATTTCACAGAAATACCACAGTTTAGAGAATTTAAACCCAATACCTCACAAGTCATGAGAGGGATGCAAACCAACCGGGCAAGTAGTTTTCAAATTTATAACGATTTCTAGTTCTGGGTACTTTAATATTTGATAAAATTTAGAATTGATTAACTCATAAAAAAAAACTGATGATATTAAGAATCCTAGCAAACACTATGAGCCATCCTAATTTTTAATAATACAATAATAATCTTTTTATTTTTTAAACAATCCACCCCACCAAAGTAAACCACATCCTCTTCTTTCTCCTCCCTCTACTCGCTTGGGCTTTAAGATTTTTTTTCAGATCTTGGGCATTTTAAAAACTATACCCCAAGTCATGGATGCCAATTCGGAGTGTAACTCTCTTTTTTCTTTTCCATGGAAAACCTTTGCATGTTGGTGGCGTCTGGTAAATTAAAGCCGCGTGTGGTTGGGATTCTGGAATGCTCTTAAAAGTCCCTCGGTCCCACCCTCTTCTGCTCATCTCAATTGCATATTTGCATGTGTGTTACGTGGCGTCAAACGAATATATCATATATGTCTTAACGAATATATATGGGCAATCGCCGCAATCCTAAGTTCCTAACCGTTAAATACCCCACATACGGTCCCCACTGATGGTATGAATTACAATACGACACAAAGTAATTTAATAGATCACGACATACCAGATTAAAACCCATTTAATTTTTTTTTTTTTTCGGTTCTGAAAGTTCAATATAAACCTTTCTCCGAATAGTTCATATTTATCGGTTAGAATTTTAAAAACCACCTCCATTTCATTTCATCACGCAAAGATCATTTCCTTGTTTTTAAACCAAAACAAGTTAGAGAGAGAAACAAGAGAGAGAAAATCAAACCCAACTAACTCCTTCCTCATCTCGATCACAAAGATTTAGTTTTCTGCTTTTATGGGACAAACCCTAAAAAGTAGTCTTCAGAGAAGAACAACAACAATACAAAGAAGAAGACAAAGAAGAAGAAGATGTTGAAGAATATTAAGGATTTCAACAGTAAAGCAATGCAGTTTACAAGATCTGCTCCATATCTTGACCTTCGTCTTCTTCTTTTAATCCTTCCACCTCTCTCTTTCCTCGTCTTTCTCTCTCTTTCCTCCATCGCCACCAGCATTACCAATAATTCTTTTTCCAGTTTTACCCCTCTCAAAAACTTCCTTTCCCATCATATCCCATTATCTTCTTCTTCTTCGTCGTCATTAAATACCAACCTTCTGATCAACTCGTCGTTATCATCACCACCTCCTCCGCCTCCTACTATAGTTCCTGATGAATCGGAGCTGAATCGGTTGAGGAAACAGAGGAAAAAGGACGAGTTGGTTAGGTCTAGAATCGCTGTGTGTTTGGTTGGTGGGGCCAGGAGGTTTGAACTCACTGGACCGTCAATTGTGGAGAACATTCTGAAAGTTTACCCTAATTCAGACCTTTTCTTGAACAGTCCATTGGATCGAGACTCGTTCAAGTTCTCACTTTTGAAAGACGCCCCAAGACTCGCTTCGGTTCGTATTTTTAAACCGACGCCCTTGAATGAGACAGAGCCACAGCTCCGCGTCCTCACTTCTCGCAACTCGCCTAACGGCATCCAGGTAATTTTCATTCTCTTTCTCTCTCTAGATCTCTCTTTCTCTCTCTAAAACAGTAATTAGAATAACTGAATTGAGGAGAGGAGAGGAGACGAGAGTGTATGATCGTAATTAACGATGTCAGTTAGAAACGGCCCTGAATGAATGCATGGTAGTATGAGATCATGGCGCACGTTAGTCTGTTGTCGTGTTTATGTGATTGCATTTACAATTACTGGACTTATATATGGAACATACGGGCACTTAATAACCTATTAAAAAACAAAAATTGCATTAAATAAATATATGAATAACTAAAAATTATGATTTATGATGGAAAATTGATTGAATTTAATTAACTCTTAAAATTAACATCTCAACAAAATAGAGCCGTCTATAACTTAAAAAATAAATCATGGTCGTCACTCTTACAATACAACTTGGAAGATAAATCTTAATTGTCCATCTTATGGTATCAGGTTAAACCTATAGTCTGTTTGGACAAGGGATTTTGGGGAAGAATTTTGTGAGGACCAGGGATTTTGAGGAAAAATATAACATGATTTTTCCACCAAATTCCTGGTCCCCACAAAATCCCTCCCCCAAATCCCTTGATCGAAGTGTTGATTTTCGTATATGATGAGTTACATGGTGAGGAAAACAAACTCATCAGAAAATCAGTTCATTTTAAAACTTCTAACCTCATAAAAAGGGTAAAAAAAAAAAGTTTAAAACTTACTAATTTTTAAGGGCTAATTTGAGAAGGTTAGAAGTATTATAATTGACTGATTTTTTTTGATATGATATATATATATATAATAAGGGCCAATCCGGGTGTGCCCGGATGGTTAGGCATACCCTCCCCTATGGGGGAGGTCTTGAGTTCAAGCCCTTGGGCAGCTCATGTAATGGTTTAAACTATCAAAAAAAATATATAATAAGAATAACATCATCTCTAAAAATTAATCATTGAATTATTTGCATGTGATCAAAAAAGGGGACGGTTAGTGGGCCCTCTAAGGATGGGCTATATAATCCCTGTCTTTTAAAATCTACAGTTTTTAAGCCGTTTTTAAGGTGCTAGACCTTTGTATAAAGTAAACTACTTTTGTGCCCTAGCTTCTATTTCAATTCAACTAAACATTTGGATTGCCCCTCTTTGGAAAAGATTCCTGGTCCACCATTAGAAATAATAGGTTAGGTTGGTTAACAAACTTTTTTGGTATCTTTTTTATGGAAAACGTAAAAGTAGCGGGAAGGAAAGGAAGGTATATATTGTTTGTTGATACTTCTATTTGCATTGCTGACCTGATAAGAAATGGATCGAAGTTGGTTAGTGTTAGAAAGAGACGTTGCAACAAGCGTAGTACAATTGAGATAAAAAATAATGAATAATTAAGAGCTTCTCCAATGTAAATATGGTCTGCTTAAAAGTGGTGTGCTAAGTAGGAAGCACATTCAATTTATTTTTAAAACCTTCTCCAATGCAAATGTGTTCATGTAATGTGAAGATGATGTGGCATGTAGTTGGGAAAACATCTTCTTATTTATCCTCTTGTTCTAGAGGTTCACCAAGAGGATTTCTTCCCATCCTTGTCAGCAAATTCGGTTACATATATTATTTCTCTCCCTTATTTTTAGCAAATACCAAGCACAAAACCATGGATATCTCATTAAAGATTTCATTTTCTCTTTCTATTTTTACAATTTAAAAAATAAAATATTTAATTAATTAAATGCCACATTAGAAAAACAAACGAGCAAACCACATTTCCATTGGAGATGCCTTTTTCTCTTCAACATAAATTGTGGAGCTTTTTTCTACACATAGGAAGTAAGTCTCAAGAGGATGTCTTGAGAGCCATGCCACATAGGAAGAAGAGCACATTTGCATTGGAGATGCTCTAAGGATCTTAGGTGGACTATCATTAGGATTTAGGAAGACTGTTAAGAAAAAGATTTAAACTTTGACAGTAGTGCTTTTTGGATTAACTGTTTTACAAAACAGATTCCTGACGTTTATGTGGCGTGGTCGGTCTTATTGTCACATAAGTTGAAAATCTTCTCAAAATATTTTTGGGAGGGGAAATGTGGTGGGTTCCACCCTGCCACATAAGCGTATGCCATAGGTTTTGTAAAAGCATTGGTCCGTAATGACATGACACTCTGAATGACGTGGATATAAACACACGTAGGCGTCTTTTGATATCAGTGTCTGAACGTCGATCTAGAATATGAACATCCATCTGGTAGCCATCAAAAGACGAAACGACCCAACTTCAATTTTTTTGTAGATTGATTTAGATGACAAAAATACCCATAGTATTGCAAACTTAGTCCTCGAATTCAAGGTTTGCCACTTTGTTTGATATTTTACAATTAATGCTCGATATCTATTTTTATTTTTATTTTTTTAAGGTTAACGAAGAATCTTCTAAGTTTAAATATAACTACTAATATATAAGGAGCTGCTCCCTTAAGCCATTTAGGTTGGCTAAGGGGCCCCAGCCACTAAAACCCTAGGAGAGAGAAAAAGATGAGGGAGGAGAGAGAGAGCGTTTTGGGGGTGCGGCGGCGGCGGACAGCTTTCAGCTGTCACACCGTCCGTCCATCCCTTTTTTTGTGAGCTTTTTTAAAATATCGGATATGTGCCTTAATAGAATTTATTTATTTACACTTGCAAATGGGGTCGTATTTAGTTGATCCAAGGGCTAATTTTTTGTGACGATGATCTATTCATCATCTAGATCAACATCAGGGCATGTATCGTTCCCAAGTGGGCCACCTAATACTTATTTTATTCTTACACTCTATTTACAAATATGTTGTGCGCCTATTTAGATATGATCTAAGGGTTAATTTTTTGTAACGATAATTTATCTATCATTTAGATCAATATTAGCGCATTTATCATCCTCGAGTGAGCTACTTTTTACCCATAATAACGCGCCGCATAATTTCCAGTGCGTGTGAAGGGGCAAAATGAGTTTGTCATTTGCGAAGCACGTGTGAGAAGTGTGCGCGAAGTGTGTGTGTGGGCTCGTTATTATGTGTGTACCTGCTGCATGTGGTTTAGAATTTTTTGATGAACCCTAAAAGTTCTGGTAGTCATGGGTAGTTTTGTCATTTGAGAAAAAATTTGGTAGGAAGTTCAAAAGTTAGAACTTGGACGACAGTGATTGAGAAAGAAATGTTACTTTGTTTTAGAGAGAGAAACAAATAGACGTAGGACACACGTTGCTTAATTAATTTGCTAATAAAGGTTTTCTTTCTAAGCAAAGCTTCCTTGATTAGTTTGGTAAAACTAATCATCATACCCATACATTAGAATGCCATAATATTATTGCTCAGCATATGTGTGGGTGTTATGTAAAAGATGATATAATTAGTAGATTAATTTACATCATCAACATCTCTTTCTTAAAATGCAACATTCCATGTACCGTCTTAAATTGACATAATCTATCCCCTTTACTTTCACTCTATTTCTTTTTTTTTTTTCTTCTAATTTTGAGTTTGATGACGTGGCCTAACGACGACCTTACAATGTTTACATTCTTCCTTTTCGTTTTCGGTCTATTTGGGTGCAGGGTTTACTTCAGTACTTCAACCTTGTTGAAGGGTGTCTAACATTGATCAAAGCCTATCAGAATCAAAATAATTTCAC
The DNA here is from genome assembly GCA_002174775.1 of Macleaya cordata. Lineage (NCBI taxonomy): Eukaryota > Viridiplantae > Streptophyta > Magnoliopsida > Ranunculales > Papaveraceae > Macleaya > Macleaya cordata. The sequence goes on from MVGT01003932.1 coordinate 218,710, forward strand.
ATACAACTGGATCGTCCGAACCCGTGTTGACGGTTATTGGACCGCTCCACTCGACCCGGATAATTTCCTACCCAATCAGTACCTCGTCCCTCCTGGCTCGAGTTACGGTGGACTCAATGACCGACTCGGTATCGGAGACCTCAACACTTCCTACGTTGCTCTATCCCGCCTTTCCCTCATACCACAACTCGACTCAGCCAGGTTCCGCCAACTCAACTCGGAGACCGCGTTCAAAGCCCAACTCACCACCCAAGGCGTCAACTTCTTAACCAAACGTCTTCCATTCTGCATAGTCAGTGACCGCAAGTACGGGTTTCCACCGACTCGGTTCGGTGTTCCGGTTGCTGCTTTGTCGAGTCCGGGTCCACTCAGTGGGGCCAAGTGCAGACCCTGCACTCCTGTTTGTGCGGGACCCTGCGTGGCTGACGTGATGGGAATTCTTCAAAAGGATTGGAGTTGGACCGATTGGGGAAACGGGACGATCCAACTCTGTGACGCGCAAAACGAGTGGGAACCGGGTTGGGAGAAGATTTTTGACCGAGTCGCGGGGAAGAAACTCGCTTCGTTTAGGGAAGGAGTCAAAAAGTTAAAATTAGCGAAATGCGTGAAGGATTTTGAGGACATGAAGAGAAGAACTGTTAACTGGGACACGCCACATGCTAAGGAGATTTGTGTACTCGGTTTGGGACGGAAATAAAGGTCTATAGTCTTATACACCGTATACTAACTATAAACGAGATATATTCGGAATTGTAAAGAAAGCAGTTCATTTTGATGTAAATTTCAATGGAACACTCAAAAAGGAAAGAAAAAAAACGCGAATTGCATACTGGGGAATTTTTTGCTATCCCCAGTTTTTTACTTTTTAGCCATTCGGCCCATTTCGATTTATTGATTCAGTTGCTGCCACGTGGTAGCTATGAAAATGCCATGTGGTGAACTGGTGGTTTAATGAAAGAACTGCACTCTAAATCATGATCATCAAGTGTTTTAAGTAACGTAAAACTGGATTCTAAGCCGTTAGATTTGATGACTATACATAGAACTATTTATTACAAGTGATTCCATAAAGCTGACCGACGTTGACCTATAAAGACTTCACAAAGAAAGGAGAGATCCTGTGCAACAAGGAGCACGATAAAAAGAAGTTACTGGATGTAAGATTGGCCGGTGATGTCGATATCTCGATCGCCAGATGGAGGGGGCTTGTGTTTGGGTTCAATGGTGGGCCCAACAGGACCATCAGCGCTCTGAGTGTCACTTGCTGGTGCCTTTACCTCCTTTTCAGGTTTCCCTTTCTCTGTTCCGTACAGACCACCACCGTATGCACCTTCTGTAACCGGTTTCATTGTGGTGAGGTGAGGTGGCTGCTGCGACTGCTCCGCCTCGCCTTTCCTCTGCTTTTCGCTCTTCTGCTCCATTCTTCTTCACATAATCCTCCTCCGTTAGTCTCGATCAACAAATCTCCTTGTTTTTGTAGTGGTTTGTAGTAATAGACACGTGTCCATTTTCAGACGTGGAGACCCAATTGTTCGCCACGTATGACAAGTTCATGCATGTGTTTGTTTCTTATCTTTTGGGTTGAACTGTGCTCATTGGAAAAGGTTTTTGGGCCAAGATATTCAAATGTGGGAAAGTCTTAAGTTTTCTCTTTTGGGCTGAAGCTTAGCAATGGAAAAAATTTGGGCCCACATTCTAGAATCAAAAACATAGAGGGAAATTTTAAAGACACCCCTGAAATGTTATTGGTTCGATTCTACAATTATTAGTGGTAGTCCCCATTTTGATAGAAGAGCGCATCGGGCCTTCCAATCATCCAAAAGACCATCAATCAATTCTTTTTTTTTTTTAATGTGTTCCTACCTATTCCATAACATATTTTGTAGTTTTCAAACGAAAAAAATTCGATTTTGAATTAGGAGATGATTTTGAATTGGAGAATGCCAATAAAATTGGTACCTGCCAACAACAACAACAAATGGAAATTTGGGGTGGGTGCCAATAAGATTTTGGAAGGCGCCTTTAAAACGACTCTAACATATATGGGCTATGATTAAACTTCCCTTTATCTTTTATGAATTCCTACCAAAGCTTTGTTGGCATACCCCGTTATTGGCACCCCCACCAAACTCATTTTTGGTTGTTGGCACTCACATATTTTTGTTAAACCTACTTGACCATCCCAAAATCTCACCAAAATCATACGGTGGGCTTTGAAGAAGAAGAAGAATTAGAAATTTTGGACTACTCTACAACAGAGAAGATTTAGGGAATTTTGAAAGAAGAAAAAATAATAATAAATTAATGAAGGGTGTTGGTTTCTTTAAAAATAAAGAGGGTCGATTCAATATCATAACTTACATTATAAAAATCATACTTTAAACCAATCTAGCAAATGGTCTCGCAAAGAGGATTGATTCTGATTCAAGAAAGAGGTAAAGGCAAAAAGAAAAGAAAGAAAAGCTGCATGTTTTCGGATTTTTTTTTGATCGGAGTAGATATTTCCGGATTGAGAGAAGAAAGATGAAGATTCAAGAATAAGGAGACTTGAGCCTGGCCCGTTCAAAATCGGGCCTAGTAGTTATAAGCCCCGACCTAGGGATAGGCACATCTACTTATGGTTTGACACCTAGAACATTTAAAACCGACATGCCTACATGTTGGAACTCAACCTATCTTATGTTAAAATAATGCAAAGGTTATGAAAATATAATTGTTGTTGTAAATAAAGGATATTGTGATATACCATGGTGGATGACCACCACTAGACAACCATCACCATTATCACCATTCACTCCACCACTAGCATCATTATTGCTATTACCACTACCACTAATTCCATCACAATTTCACCTACTACTACCACCAAAATATGGCTATAAATAGAGGCCATTGTTACATGTAATTGTATCCCAAAAAACTCAAGTAAGAAGAATCATTTATTGTTAGTCTCTAGTTCTTATTTATTTCTTGATAGTTATCTTGCTTATTTCTCTCTAACTAATAACACGTTATCAGCACGAGTGTTCTAAGAAAGGTTTGTGTTCTACCTTCATAATTAAGGTTTGTATTCAACAACGTTTTTCTGTTAAAATAGCGTGATTTTTTTCTATACTATTTTTAATTTCAGCAACGCTTTATATTAGAATAGAGTTGTTTCTTTAATATTCAACAACGTTTTTTTATTGAAATATAATTTTTGCATATTGTTTCATGCAACCTATATATACATGGTTTGGATCTACAATATGATATATATATATATATAT